>VZTH01010711.1:93998-276518 GCA_013397815.1 Aleadryas rufinucha
CAAACTTTTCATTTTCTTTAAGTTTGAGCCTGTTTTGCATTCCTCCAAATCTCCTATCTCACAAAAGATAAAGAGGTGAACTGAAACCACTACACAAATTGGTGTTTCCGCCCGGTTTCGAATCCAAACCCCTACAAATCTGGTGCGTTGGCCGGGAAAGCGAACTAAACCCGCTACAGTACATGACCTATTAGTCAACTCAGGATTCATTAAAAGTTAACCCTCTCATTGTTAAAAGACGGTAAAACAAAAAATGTAGACAATAACCACATGCAGAAATAAACATAAACAACAGTCTACATTTTTTAATTAAGCGATTACATGCAAAAACATGCATAAGATATAACTGAGACACCCTACTTGCATACACTTACGAAATAGTTAAAATGTTTAAAAAGTTCCGGACCACATATCTGGTAGAGTTATTATGTGACCCACCATCACATTCTGGTCAGTGATTCTTTATATTTCAGTGTCACTTGTATGTGTTTATCAACAAACAGAATATTATGATTTATGAAAGAAAGGAAAATTCTCACACTGAAAATCAATGCCATCAAACCCAATATGGATTCTTTGTGGAATCTTTGTACAGGTGATTTGGGAAGTAACTTTTCTTTTTTCCACCATTTCTATTTCCACATAGCATTAAAAATATACCCAAGCTGCCTCCAACTGAAAGCAACATACCAGTGTAGATCTGGCTGTGGATGTAGTTTTAACACCATGGAGCAAGATCCTGGGAAAGACAAGCCAGTGAGAAGATCAATGCACTTTGACACAGCAATATCACAAAAGTAGAATACCTTCTTCCCAGAGTAAATATCCACATTGGAAGTTGTTGCTCCAAGTTATAGTTACGGGAACAATGCAAATCAGAATTCAAACTCATTAAGATATTGGCACTATTTCTGTGGAAACAGGACAATACACAACTGTTTATTTCCACCTGATATTTAATTTCAGGCAATTTCTCTTAATATGAATTGATCATGACTTTTTTTCCTTTACAAGGGGAAAAATAGGACCCTTGCCATCTTTGCATTTTATTCTACCATCATCAATTCTGTGTTTCCCAAATACAAATAGTATACTCCAAACCATTAAATAAATTGGCTTATTACTTCACCAGTGGACATCAGAATGCTTAGACCCATGTAAATGACACTGTAACTGTTCCATAGCAACTATTCCGTAGTAACTAGTGTACTTCAGATGGAAAACAGCAGAGGAAAACTGGAAAAGAAGAAACTGAAAAACAGTTAATCAACTTTCTACTGTTATGGTGTATTTCTGCTAAGTGCTCCTTGTGCCCCTGGTTCAGCATAAAGCTGCTTCCCTCATCTGTTTAGTTACCTTGTCAGAAAACTTATTCCAGAGTGGAAAGGTGCTGCGATATGGTCCTGTCTGCTTTCTAGAGCAGTGGCATGACCAAAGTTTGCTAATTAGTGTCTTCCTGGCTCCATTTCCATATCTATATTTTGTGATAAGAAGGAATTCACTACTCTTCTGCAAATGGTTTCATGGAAGATAGCTAAAGTAGTTTGCCTGGGTATTGTATCCCTCCAAGAGCTAGAAGGGGAAACGGAAGGCAAATGACAGGGAAAGAGAAATGAACATTGGAATACTCCCAATTTTACTGCAAGGAGAATCTGCAATAGGTGTCCCACAGAGTAGCCTGCTGATAGTGTATTTTAGTTTAAGGACATACTGCATTGCCATTAGCTTGCCAATCCTGAACAGAAATCAAGTTGGGGCAACTCAGGGCAGAAGGGAAAAATGCCAGTTCAAGCATCTGGACAAACAGAACACCAGGCTTCTGGTTTCCTGGGTCCATGGTCCAAAAACCAAAGCTCCTAAAACACTTATTTGATGTATTACTACATTCCCAACAGCATCTAAAGTTAAATATTTCCAGGCATGTAAATGCATAGCTGGTAGAAGGCAGGTAGGAATCTACTGACAGAAACTTAAACACTAAAAGGGCATGTGAATATTAAGCTTAGCAGCTACATAGGGATTATATAACCATCAGAAACAGCTGAAAGGTGGAAGCAAACCTGCAGAGATCCAGTTAATAGCAAAGTCCCCTTCAGAAATTTGCCTTCAAAGTTGATCTTAATTAGACCTCATCTTAATGTGTTGCATTGAGATAAACCTCTTTTTAACATCAGATCTCCATCCCTGTTAGAGGCTTTGCCACAATACTTTCTAAATGATACAGTAGTGGAGTTGCAAAAACTTAAAACTGACCAGCATTTATGGACCCTTTCATCTGTTCATTTTAGAGGCTTGTGATGAGCATAAGATAATTTCTAGGCAATTAAGACAATTTAGAGAGGAATGTAAAAAACTCCCAGAGAAAGAAATGAGAAAAGGACATCGGTTTAATTCACAGAGAGTTACTTTGAGAAAAACTTTTAGAATCTTGTATTTGAAAGAGATTCACCCATGCCTAATTTTTAATCTGCAGAATTCTGATTAAATTTTATACATGTAAAATGAGGTCTAGAAGGGGAGCTAGCAATACAGATGTTATGGAGGAATTGTACAGAACATTCTCTTAACTAATTTACATAAGTCATGTCAACTTGCTTCAGCTAAAGTAAACACTGTAAATGTTTCCAGTACAACTATCAGAGTAATAACAATTAGATTTATTCCACACTCCAAGAACCTAGGACAAAACAACACAGCAAATTTACATATTCTTTATTGCCTTTTAGTGATATCCATTCAAAAGTAGAAGGAACCTCTGAGTTGAAAGTGAATGTAAATTACAATGCAAATTTGAGGGGAAGGATAAAAATTAGAAATGGTTAGAACCAATACACAATGTTATTTACTCTTCTGAATCTTCGGGCTAGGCTTCCGTGAAGATGTGATTGACACATATAATTGACAGTGACATTCTGTTTACCATCAATTTATGGCTTTTCATATCTACAAAATGAAGTTAGCTGGAAAATGTAATTCTAGAAATCACACAAAAATCACAAGAGTGTGTGCATACAAATAATAAATACCAATGTTTAAGAATATATATATTCTTAGTCTGCTTGTCCATGTGGTTAACACACCCAAGTATTTCAGGGTGCTTAGGCAGTATCCTGCAGAGATTCTGGTCTGGATATGCCATTGAACCTCCTTATCAAGCAGGTAATTTTCATTAAATATCTTCAACAAAAATGATTATTAAAGGATGACTAATTTAAGAATTATCTGGTTTCTTCCATGCGATAAAATACATATGCATGGATACCTGTATGATTCCATATATGCTGTTCAGAGACTGTTAATGTCATACACAGTATGACACAATGACTCTGATTTCCTCACAGATACTTCTTTTAATGGCAACTCTTTCAAGACTGATCAGAAATAGCTTAACAAATCACACCTCCGCAGTTTTTACAGCACGTTAACCACATTTTGATGTAGCTACCTAAAGTCCAGAATGTCAAATGATTGCTAGACGGCTTCACTGAAGTAAAATGGTGTTAAATGTAAGCATCAGAGCTTACACGGTAAGCTCTGCACATTGCAAGCTTGTAAAAAGTGAGCAAAGAATGAGCACTGGTGCTGTTCATCAAATGTGTCTGCTATCAAGTGATAATGAGGACAGATCTACTAAGATATTTTTATCTATCTAGAAACATATCAGATAATCAAATAGTGTGCATTAAAGATGATATCCGAAACCAGAAGGAAGAATATTTTAGGAAATGGGTATCAAGTGAAATATAAGCCAGTCAAAAGATACTTCTGTTTTCCAAATCCTTTGAGTTTTATAAAAGTGTTTTGTAGAATTCTGAGACATGCATATTTCTCTGGGCATAAGACTATCATGACCTATGTCAGAATCACTAAAATCAAGATTTGGCCTTTTTCACAGATATTTCTGAAAAGCCTATTCACTTTTTAATCTAAATATCAGAACCAGAATACCAGTATTAAGAGGCACAGTGCTAAATCTCAGGTAGGTTTCCCATCAAAATTCAACTGCTTTATTAGTGGGTTTACTTGTTAATATTTTCTGTTTAGAGAACCATCCATCAGATAAAGTTGGCTTTCTGAAGCATACAGAATTTCACGTGCCATACAGGATGAGAGAACATGTGAACTATTTTCTCAAGTTCTTTCTCAGTGTGTAATTAAACTGGTCCTTAATATGATGATTTAATATCTTCAGTATCAATAATGGAAACCTACTTAATAAAGAATAAATGGTAGTGGAGTATATAAAAGTATAAATAAAGTGGAATAAAATTGGAAATGAAAGGCTAACTGTTCACAATGAAATGTTACTGCTACTTCCTGTGCTTCAACTGTCTGATAACTCATGCACATTCTTCAAGAAAAGAGTCAGATTACATTAAGTATTAGCCTCACCTTTATTCTGTTGTACAACCTTTCAAGTACTTGCATTTGATCACATAGGTCATGATGGCTACTGAAAAACTAGAGAGAAACATATTTTGTCATCTTGTGCTCTAAAAGATTTTATGAGTCAGAGAGAGACCTCATGCTTCAACAAAATGAACATTTCATTGAATAAACATCAAACACAAGAATGCAATTCAGAAAGTCTGTTCCATAACAGTTTATGTATAAACTTCTTCTGTGTTCTCTGGTTTAAATTAAAAGTTCCAAAATACAAAGCACCAGGTTATGGAAAAAACACATTCAGAATGTTGACTGCAACTCAGTTCCAGCTCCTAAAATATGATGAAAATATTGTAATTATTTTCTAAGGGCCATGTGACTACAAAGTGAAGTCATTAGAAGAGGGTTTCTTAGAGATAGCTCCCATCTTTTCTGATATTTCTTTTAGGTTCAACTTCTAAATGTATATACACTGTATAATTTACTCACCATTGCTAGTAACTTAAGCTTCCATAATTTTGTTTCTTCTCTACATTACATATCAGTGCACCCATCCCCATTTATTTGACCTTTCCTGTAACGGCATAAATATGCATTTAGAAAATTACTCCTTTCCTGGTCCCCCCATCATTGTCTTTCCCTCCTCCTCCCCCTGATAATCTGGATAATGACCAGAACAAAATAATAAATCTGACACATTATTGGAGTGCCCCTCCCAGTCTTGACAGGATTAATCTGAAAACCTACTGTTATTTACAGGAACACAGTAGGGACGTGATCCAGTTTGCAAGGAATCAGTGGTAGTCTTTCTACTCTAATTTATAAGCTGTAATAAGAAGCTGAAAGAAGTCAGCTTCTAGAAGAGTTCTTAAGTGATAGGAAATTCAGCAGCAAATTAAAATAATTTTGTAACTGTTTTCTAACACCACGGTTTTTGTGCTTGGTAGATTTTGGTCACTGGGCTCTTGCCTTTTTTCTGAGCTTTTTAAAATTTGAAGTATGAATTTTCTGGACTGCTTGGTATTTTTTCTAATTAGAGAAAAAAATATAGATACACTTTGTTGAAAAATGCATGTCCAGGTTCAGTATGATGTTGAACACTGAGTACAACTCTAGCTTTATTTTCTGCTAACATAATTTAAGTGTAATTGAAAATTAAGATGTACTGGTATTTAAAACAATTATAACTAATTTAGTGGTTGTGTAATTGACTTCTGAAAGAATGTTCACCTCAATTGTTACTTGAAGAATTTGTTTTAGCAGTACATGGAATTCAGAACTTGTTGCTCTCATGACAATTACTATCTACAGAGAGTACATTGCTGAGCTATTCATCTGAAAAAGGACATGTAAATATGTTCATTTTTTCCCCTACTGTATTTCAACTATAATTATATGATCCAATAGCTCTTACAGCTTATGTGGTTTAAAGTAAGGTCTGGCACAAATGCTGAAATAAAGGATCATCACTTATTTTCTAAGGTAGGAACTGCGTTTTCATTGTTAATGTAGTTAACTACACAAATTTCAGAATTCAATTACATCTTGATATTTCAGTCAGGATAATGATGAGTATTTTAAAAAACTGAATAGTTGGTAGTTTTTTAACATATCCATGTGTGAAATGAATAACAGAAAAATGTGTGAGGCAATGTTTCAAATAATAGAAATAAGAAAAACAAGTATTGATATAGATACAAAACTGCAGATTTATGTCTGATCACAAAGAAAAGGCTGAAGCATACTGCTGGTTAATGGTGGTTAGCATGCAATTTGGTAGTGGCATTAGATGAAAATTTATGCCAAATATTAGTTAATCTGTACCTGAACTATCATGATAAAATGTGTTTAACTTTATAGTGAGATATTATGGACCTTCACTCATTTCTTTTATTATGCCACCTCATTTCACGACAGTAACTCTGGATTGTTATTACCTCAAAATGTACCTGGACAAAGTGGTAGAGTGCAGCTTGCTAAACATCTAAGACTTGGTTTACATATTCACATATTCACTGGAGGAAGTTTTAGGACCCAAAAGTCACCAGAAAGGTAGAGAAGCCTGGGAGTAGAAGAATTTTAAAAGTATCAGTGTTCAGTGTGTGAAACCTGTTGCTTAGGGGGATAATAAGTAGTTGTGCATCTTTGATGACCACACTCAGATTGGCCTTCCAGGAAAAATCAGGAAAACCAGATCACAGTTTGAGCAATAAGAGGAATCTGGTTAAAGAAGCGCTGAAAACTTTCCTTCCCTTTTCACAGAACAACAATTATTTGAAAACAAATTTACCCCTCAACAACTCTTTCTTCATCAGAGCTTTCTTTCTTTTCCATTTCTCATTATTTACAGATTGGTTTACTGTTACAGACTGAAAGCAGAAGTCTTTGTTCCAAAGAGAGGAGATGTGATGAAATGCTCAACAAAAATGCCAGGGTGATAGTCTATAAAGGATCTTTGAAGAACTTTTCAGAGAAGTTTTATGTCACTGATGTATTACTTTCATAAAATTCTTACATGTATTTATACCTGAAAACCAATACAGAAATGAAATTTTAAGACAGACATAAAATTACTGCCTTAATAACAGAAAATTGGTATCTAATATCCAGAATATCTATGGTAACATTTTCTCACTAAGAATCTCCCTATTTCTAGACAAATAGTGCACCATAGATATAGATTATTTCCGGAACACTCATGGATTGGAACTGCTGTTCTCTGGTTAAGTGATTTACCAAGGTTTTCCACTGAGATTGAGAGATTAATCCTTCTGAAAATACTACTTCTCTTACTTTAGCAAACAAGGAATTTATACTCATTAACTGCATCTCACTACAACAATATATTCAATAGGTCTTTGTAATAGAATCTGTGTTGGTCATGAATTAACTGCTATGCTGAATTTCATTTTGTGAACGCAGCTGAGCGGTCAACAAATATTTTCACCCCAGCTAATCCATTTAGAAATGCTCTGCTCACAACACTCTGTTTGCTGAATAGTAAACATGGTTAGGATGTACTTTCAGTTGTAAGCCATGGTTACAAGCTCATAATAGAGCTAAAAAGACATTAGGTAAAAGGAGCTCACTGACCAAGGATAAACAGGAGAAACTGACGTTGAAAAGAGAAAATCGGAGCTGGCCAGATGGTCTATCTTGGTAAATTACAGGCATTATAAAAATGTTAATTTGGAACTCAATTATTTTGTGCTGATAAGCTTAATCTTAAATTCCATGACTCTAGGTGTCTCACAAGTCATGAAAGGTACAAAAATAAAAATCCTCCACCTATTAATACTCACACAACCAATGTCCTACTTATCAATGGAAATGTAAAAGAGAAGCCGACTTCACACTTGCTGTCTGGAACTAACATAACATGGTTGGTCAGCCAAATACATAGCATTTATGTTTTCTATGAATAACAAAAAAACCCTCTTCTAGTATTAATATTACTCATGCTAAAACCTCATGACTATTTGCCCAATTTTTCAAACAGATAGTTCTGTCTACATTTACAACTCCTGAGTAAGATTCTACAAAGAATGTGGCAAGAATTTTATTCATACCACTAGAGAGAAATATCTTTGTAAAGCTGTTCCTGTGATCCTTTATATCCCAGGTAGGAAAGCAGTTTTCAAAACTATTTGAAAAGAACTAAAAAAAAAAAAAAATAAAGAAAACAGATTGCTCAGAAAGAAAATATAGCTGAGCAAAATTATGGTGATTCACATTTTATAATATAAGGGAATAGCAAAACACTTTAAGTTTCATTTCGCCTTCCTGGGACAGAAAACATTTTTTTTTCTTTCCTTACAGAATAAATCAGTGTAAAACTCAGAAATAGCCTCTTCTAATCAACCCACAAGAGACAGACTGAAGATCAGTTGTGAAGATGCAGTGGTCAAGTGAGGTTATCAGGGAAAAGCTTTTTCTCTATGTGTCATGCTGTTTCAGTCTACATGAGTGCCTTCCTGGATGATAGTAAGAACTCTAGCATTATTATGCCTGTATTTCAAAAAGTTTTATTTCCTTGAAAAAATTGTCCTAGGTAAATTAATGTAGATTTGATGTTATAAGACAAAACAGTAATGGGAATATTTGCAATCATATTCTCAACATCCTTTAATTAGCATCAATGTTGAATTGTCATTTGATAAATATTTCAGCTTTTCTGTCAAAATTATGACAACTACAGCTGGATTTGTTAGGAGGAAAGACATATTTCTTAAACAGGCACTGCAGTTATCTTCCCATATGCAGAACTGGCACAAAGAGACAGATGTCACCACCCTAAAGCATGCTTTGGGTGGCCACCTTTCTGCAGCAAGGTCTCCACAGCCAAGCAGAAAAGAATAACTCTTACACCACATCAACTGAGCAGGCAGCATCACTATGACCTGGAAACGAGAAATTAGCCTGAGCCCTATAATGATTAATGTCAGGACAGAGACTCCTTACCTAATTTTCACTACGCCCTTATGTTGCTTTTTTTTTACTGTACACCCAACTGGAGAGTGGGAAAAGAAGCAATCCAAAGAAAGCATAGGAAATGAGCAGTGGTTATCCTTTTCTCTTTCTTGCTTTCTTTCTGGTTTGTGTTTGCTGGTGTAGAGAGAGGAAGAAAAGAGATAATGAAGGATTTTTATTTACTTTCCCTGATAAAAAATGAGACAACTTCTAGATCCAAATTTCCCAGACAGCAAATTCTCTGTGTGAGAGTTATTAACTGCAGAAATGCTAGCTAGAAGGTAAGGAGATTGGGGCATACGTTGTTCTGCTTACTGAAAGCTGGCAGTCCTTTGGAAATATTATCTGTAATCATCAACTTTATAGCATGTTATCATCAGCTTCAGAGCAACCATGAAGTATATGTATTTACTCCCTCAGCATCTGCACTGCTGAGTTCACTTCAGTGCAACAGAAAATCCAGTTTTCAGGACATTTGAAGAAATATTCCAAAATGCCCAAAGTGATAAAAATCAAAAAATTGGTGCAGAAAATATCCATTCCGGCATGTTAGTCACTTTTGATCACTACCCACAGGCAAATGTTAATGAACAAAACTGTCAGAGCTACCGCTTTCCGCTCACATTCCCGAAAGGACAGTCCTCTTTATGATACACAGCAGATACCTACATTTGCAAGGGCTGAAATTGGAGAATTCAACTTTGTCGCTGAGATTGAACCTTGCTGTACTTTTACATACTTAGGAGATAATGAGTCTTACCTTTTCCACACAGCAATGATAGCAAGGAAGAAATATACAGCATTGCTACAACATATTACTATTTGTTCATCCTTGGGTTAACTAAAGCAACACAGGCTCTCTGTTTTACACTCTTTCTCATCCCACCCACCGCAGTCTACTGACGTTTATAGTCTCCACCAGAGTCTTTGTAAAGACATCATGGATCAGTGACAGTCTTCATCTTGACATCAAAAGCAAATATAAACTTTCTGAGGAAGAGAATGCTAATATTTAATTTGATAGAGATTGCAAATTCTTGTCATTGCTGTAAAAGAAACCATAACTGCTAACAGCACCAAGAACCAAGAGGCTGACTCTAGGTTTATACAGAGAAAAAATTTAAGTGACTCAAAAATAAAGTACATAAAACTGGTCTGAGAATATACATTGTGTTACAAAGGAATCTGCAAGTATTTTCTGAGAAGGATTTCATGGTTTTTTCTCAGCCATTTATGTTCTTGCACCACTCTTGGGTTTTTTTCTGTGGCAACCAAGAATTTGCTGCAACCACTAAATTCTTACCAGAGAAGAACAGCCATTATAGCCATAATAATTCATACCAGTTAAAGATTTCCTTCTCCTACCTCTTACATTTTAAGGAAAACCTTTTAGAGGGAAAAACATGCTCAAATGCATCTTTCCCTCCCATTCACAATAACCTACAGAAATGAGTCCTCTCATATGTGGTACAGTTCCTCTCTGAGGGCTTACAGGCCAGAGCCAGCTGCCAGATTATGAAGATGGCAGAAGATCAGCATCAAGCCCTCTTGAACAGATTACAACATTTCATTCCTGGCCCTGGAGCCCAGTTTCATCTATGCTGTGCTACTACATCCAAATATGATCATTATGCTGGCTTATCATGAAAGAGTTCCCACATGCAACAAAAACTGTAAACAACCCAAATTTGGTGCTACCACCTAAAATATAAAAACAGATTTGCATTTCAAAGCTTAGGGTTCAAATCAGGGAAAAAGAAAGTATTTCTCCCCATTCCAAAACTGTGTCAGAGCATTGTCCTAGAACAATACTACTTTTAAAAGAAATTAATCTTGTAGCTAGAAAAGAAGCCTTGCAAGTCTTTTTTCATATATTTAAAACTCCAGGTAAATGGCTGCTTTCTAAAAGAAGTTTTCTAAAAGGTGGAGGGGGACGGAGCAGAAAACATGCAACATACTCTGTGAACTTCCGAGTTTGAAATTACAATGTCTCAAAACAGGCATATAGGAGAGAGTTCAGCTGAATTAATGCTCTGTATACTCTTTACTAACGTTAACAAAGAATCGCAGAATGTCTTAGGACCTAAATCACCATGGTAAAAAATAGATAAATGATAAACTGAAACATTGCTGATTGTGAAACAGATTGACCATGCTGAGATATGATACAATGTTCAATTTATCACAGAAAAGGCTTTCAGGAGACCAACAGTGGCTGAATGCTATGTAACTACTAACTTTGGTTTGGATTATTTAATGAGGAAAATGTTATAGTAAGTCTGCTGTCACTTCTTTATCTGGAAAGAATTTTGAAAGAGATACCTAAAGACAGGCTAACAGTTTTTTGTTTAAAATATTCAGTAATCAAAGCACAGTGTATACAAGTATGCCACACAGAGAAATGTCCTGAGTACTCTTCAGTTTCTGCTTAGTAATGTTTTTGAAAAAAGTCTGAATTCTGCTTAGCTTACACACATATAATTCCAGAAACCACGCTGAACACCCTTAGTATGTATAATTTTTACAATATTACTATTCAATGCCTGTTTCTTAACTATATTTATATTTCTGCATAAAAATAGCTGATTGCAGCTCATTTTATAATAATAGAACATGGGACATTGATGTTTATATTGCTTGTCTGTACATAAAAATAGTCCAAAGCTTAGTTATTTGGAATAGAAGCATCTTACTCTTAATTTGATTTACCTTGGAAGTGTTCCTGTAAGTGTCTCTGACTAATTCCAGGTGGGGATAGGGTCTTGGAGTTTCATGCAAAAGCAATTTTTCTCATGGAAGGACTGCACAATTAATTAAGTCTTGAAATATTTCCATCAGCTGGATGTTGTATATTTTCTTATCTCTGTGGTAAGGATGAGTAATTTCAAGAACATATGAACAACTCACTGAATTTCACGCAGCAAATTGCAAGTAGTGGCAGAATCATATCTGAGGGATTTTTAGCTTCTAGCACTTGTTTGACCTCATTGTCCCTTTCAAGTACATTTACCTGTAAAATGGCAGTTTGAGGCAGAGGAAGTTGAAGGGGCTTATAATACATTTCCAAGGGTCTTAAGTGTCCTATATAGCAAAGCCCTCTTTCACTCATTAAAGTGCAGATATCCACCTGGATTCCTTTCAGCAACATGTTTCTCCTATGTATCTCACAAATGGAAGTTGTACCTAAACCACAACACCTCATAAGATGTGTGTGAATGGAGAGCTTTGTAAAACATCAGATGTCTGAAGGGTTCTAACAGGCTTTAAAAACAGCAAACACATACTTCACAAAAACAGTTTTTCAATGAAAGGTGACTGAAAATGAAATATGAGGATTACCTTCAATGAAAATAAATATCCCCTAATTCTAATCCTCAGAGTTTATTTAGAAAATAATAAAGTACAAATAATAAAAGAATAGTGGTATGGCACAAACCAATGCTTATGCTAAATATTTCACACTAATATTGAAATTTTTACTTACTATATAACTCCCCCATGATTTCCAGTATATAAATTATTGTCATTCCTCTCTAGCAGTTGTCTACCAGTCTGCTGGTGAAGATTCCATCCCTACATTTGATTACTTTTGGATTTCCTCAGCCAAAATTGGCTGGGCTAGTTTTCACAATTTAAATAAGTATTTTATACTCACCCAGATTATTTTCCTTAAAATGTTTGAGGAAATGCTTATAAACACTCCTTTACAGATCAATATGAGACAGTCAGACAAGCAGAAAGGACCAAGATTCCATTTCTATATCATGTAAAAAAAAAAAAAAGGATTTGCATAGTGCAAGCAGGTGCTAGCCTACCAGCCTCTATTGTCTGGAGACTATCTGTAGTCCCATAACTGAGAATTTTCATTGTTTCATTGGGTTATTTATTTCATTTATAAAATTTTGATAAGAGTGCCAAAAAATCCAGATCACTGCTAGAAAATGGAATAATGGAATTCAAAGACAGTAAAAGGCAAAACCAGAAAAAATAATACTTCATCTTACTTCATCTCTTTCTTAGCTTCTGGTCTTCAAATACATGTAAATCTAGATACCTTGGAAAATAAAACACAAAGCAGAAGATAATTTCCCCCAAAACCAGAACATTTTAGAAAATTGTTAAGACAATGTATTTGATGACACAGAGCACTCAATACTTTAACATCCATTAATGACATTAATTTCATTTTTAAAAAAACCATTAATTCTTAGCGTGCTGGCATTGCACAGAAATAGAAGGCAAAAAGATTATGTAGAAAAATTTGTCAGTGGACCTTAGAAACAGGCTATTCTCTCTGTAAATAGGTATATTCTTCTGCTGAAGTTACCAGGACAGAAATATTTGCCGCAAAACTAATTTGTATAGGAAACTTGCACTATTTTCATCAGCTGTGAATGGTAAAGTATATTCATGTACTAGTCTAGCTTATGTGGTGATGTGTATAATCTGAACATGCACCACCATAATATGTTCATTTTCTTAATCATAAGAACTAATAAAAATCAGTTCTGATTTTTTTTCTATGTACCAACTGTATTGAAATATACTTTGGGTAGAGCCTAAGGCGGTTAACCCTCACTCAGAGCTTGTTTCAATACACATACTATCTTACTCTCCCAGTAAATTCAGCCAATGTCATCCTTAATAATCATCACAATGATTTCCCAGTCATGTTGAACAGGGAAGGATGTGACTGACAGTTGTCCAGAAGCATTTTCAAGGGCAGTATTTCTTAACTTAATCCAAAGTCTACTTGACTTTCCTGAAAATATCCTGTCATTAATGCCATCCAAAAGTATTGTCATTATGATTTCCACTAATTTAACCAAATAATTTTTAAGCTACATTTGAAATAACTGTTTGCTATTGTTCCTTTTGATAACATGGGGAAAAATGTGCATGTTGCAATGACTTTTTCACCCGCCTTGTCATATCAGATAGTTCATCCGCAGTTCACTGATTGAGGGCATCTTTCTGCCTCTCACTTGGCAACTCTATCTGGTCTGCAGAGGCTGCTGGTATGCCAGCAGCAGCCATGTCACATTAACACGAGCTGCAGCTCATCAGGACTGAATCTGAAGAGCAACAGAGGTGGTGCTAATGACCATTTCAGCCACACACCTTTGGGCTGTGGCTGGTGTTGCAGATTGAACACTTGGTAGCTTTTAGTGTGCTGGGTTTGCCCTATAAGGACTTTAAGCATATTTTCCTCTGGAAGGCATCAAATTTATGCAATCACCTTTCCCTGGTGTAATAGCAAACCAGGGCTTGTGTGGCTGATCAAGAACCTAGGTTTAAAAACACAACTCTAATCTAAGCACAACTACCATAGCAGATAAAATTTCTTCATCATCATTACAAAGACAATTAATCTAGTAAAAGAGTAATCCAAGTCAGACCTAAAACTGTGCTGTGCAAAGCACTGTCTTATCAGATGACCAACACGGGGAGAATGGGAAAGCCATAGAAAACACTAACTAAAACACCAATATCAATAAATCTAAATAAAAATGTCCTCTCCTCTTGTTGCAGGAAGGAGGAAGGTTCTCTTAGTATGTTCTGCACAAGGTGTTTCCTGCTTTATTTCTTTTAGGGAGTAGATGCAGACCTCTGCAAAGCAATGGCTTCTGATTAAATACATACCACTCAGTAAACTACTGGACAAGATACTTCTTGTTAACAACCTGGATATAAGATTTCTGATAAGAAAAGCTGTCAGGACCAGAACTTTCACCATCTAAGTGTATTAACTGACTAAGTGAAAAAGAACAGTATCTCTATAAACAACTTAATATATGTGGAGCAAATTAATGTGTCTGAGAAAATAGCTTTCGTTAAAAGGATTTTCAACATAATTCTTTACTTTTAGTGTATCAGATGTAAGTAAACTACAGAGATTTATCCCCCCACTTAAAAACCGACAGTGTTTTGCTCTTGGGGACTACCCTTTCGTTTTTGATGGAGCCTTTCTAACTATTTTGGCTTCATTAAAAGAGCCTTGTAATGGGAAAAATATTTTTTCCTTCTCAAAATATAGTGAATTTTTAAGTAGAAATCCTTTTTATTATACAATAAGACAGTGATACAAGGCAAGGACCTTGAGGAAGAACTCACTCAAATCCATACTTCAGTTAGCATCAATATTAAATAGGGCTTAATGTGCAGCTGTTTCTTTCAGCTTTCATTTAATTTTATTTTGGTTAGAACAGACACTCTACAGTTGTAACCCCAAAATGCCATCTTTAATTATTCTCTGCTCATATTTTTTCCATTGTGGATGCCCAATTTCAACTCAGCACCTTCGCAGTTTCAGAGAAGCCACAGCAGACACCACCCCCCTCTCCATTTTCTCTCTCTGTTTTGTCCAGTCCCAGAATTCAGGGCAGCTTTGGAATGAGCTGACATGCAAAAGAGTAATTATCTTTCAGTCTGAATGAGGAATTAAGACATCAGTGGAAGACTGGAAATCTAGCATTAGCTTAACCATCAATTTGTGTCCATGCACAAGACCCAGCTGTAGTACATGAAGATTATGCTATGAAGATTATGATATCCATTAGTGTTTTAGTTGTGCTGATTGACAGCCAAATCTTTTGTGATTCAATTGATGTTTGGTATTCACAGATAGAAAATTATTACTTTGACATTCTTATTAATTGATTTAATGTTATTTAAAATGTTGGTTTGTAAAAAAATAAAAGAAAGGCAGAAAAAAAAGGCAAAAAAGGCAGTCTCCTGAGTATAGTAAAATCTTTTGTGTGTCATTTGAAATGACATATGTATGGGGTTGGGTGGTGGAGGGTTTTTTAACATTTTCTAATTACTCTATTCTTTCCTGAGTGACTGCATGTTTAAATTTCCTTCAATGAATCAAACCCTTTATTTTACTGCTCTTAAGTTTTTCTGGCTCGTGGTAACTGTTGAGAATTGCCTTGCTTGAGACATCAGCCCCAAGACACCTTATAACAAGATACTAAGTGATGCCACAAATAGCAGGAGGAGCACTTACTGCTCTGAAAACTGAAGTTGGTTAATGGTTGATGGGAATAATACTTAACTATTCTAAAAGAAGAAAGGTGCAAATAGCTCTGCTAAAAAAGTGTGCTGCATTTCAACAGCCTCTTACCTTACACAAAAACACATTAAATTGTCTGGGCAGTTTCTGGGATGTTGTATTCAGAGTACTTGTGATAAGCCCCAACCAGACATGCGAATCAGTCTTATTCAAGAGTTTCTTTTCTTCAGCAAAAGAAAACCCAGAAGATCTTTTCATGCTAAATCCACAGTGCTGTAGATTCCTAAGCACTAAAAATTGTAAACCAAAAGGAGTTGTCAAATGATAAGAGAAGCAAACCTTAGTCCTATCCTCAAAAGTGTATCTACTTGATGCTGGTGGGACAAGAGTTTTATCCGAGATATTTTACCACTGAGCAGGTGGACAAAATGTCATAGCAGTGTGACAACATAGACCTTCTTCATAGTTATAGGTATGTCTAAAAACACTTGAAAAAACGTAAACTGTTCAGCCAAGAAACATTTAATTATACATCCTTTAGGCACCAGTTCTAGTTTGTTTGCTAATGCGTACAGGTTGTTAACGGGCTTTTTTGTGGGAAAAAAAAAAAAAGTCAAGGGAAATTAATGTAGCACATGCCTTGCAGTGGTACTCCAGAGAAGAAGATGGAATTTCAATGCTTTAGTTTGACAGCCACAAATACCTTCGAGTTTTCTGGTTTATGTATCATCCAATATGTCTTTTTGGTACTTTTCTGGAAACTTTAAATACTCGTGCATCTTCTTGCAGTTAGAGTTATAAATTTTTTTTTTTGCTTTTTTCATTGTTTTCTTTTGTTCTTCTTCTTCTTTTTAATACTTCTGTGGCTTATTATCCTATTGCTGAGTTCCTCATATAGAAAACTGCAGATTTTGCAGTTTGCTTGTCCTATCTCATGTTAGCATTATCTAAAAATGATTTGGTATTACAAGAGTTTTGTTTGGATTGTTTCCTTTGTTTTAATTTTTAAAATAAGACATGCTGACACAGCATTATGTTATTTCACTATGAGTGCATATATTGGCCTTGTAGTTGATATTTTATGAGCTTCATCAGGAAAAAAGAAAAGAGAAGTTTCACATTATCGATTTAGCTGCCACACAGATACAGGGAAGCATTAACACATAGCTACAGCACTTTACATATAATAAATTTTAAAAATAAAATACAGCATCACTGTTGTTATATAATTGCTAACAAGTTTTTCTTCAAGAGGTTGAGTCATTATAACTAAATAGGCCATAATGAAAATGAAAGTGCTTATCCTGCAGCAGCCAAAGAAGCAATGTCCTGAAGATACCTTATGCATATTCAGGTATTTCCTTAACAATAATAGCTAGAAGAAACACAATTATATAAAAGGTTCAATACACGTTTTTCAGAAATTCAGCATTCAGCAGATCTGATTCCAAGTAAATCCTGCATCTGCAGATGAAGACATGTGGTTTCTTACCAGGGAAATTCTTAGTTGTGTATACGGAATATCATAAATACAGTAACAGTTCAGGGCCATTTCCTGAGAAGACTGAAAAGAACCCATGCAATAATAAATGTATCGCTTTGGTACTCTAGTATAATTAATAGTGACTGTTAAGCCTAGGTCAGGACTTCTAGAAACCTTGTGGTTATTACATTAGGCAGCAGAGACTGTGTTTTGTCAGACAGGAAGATGAAACACAGAAGAGGCATGGTTCATCTCCTACACACAGAAAACTTCCCTCCCTATTAATTGTCACTTGAACGAGCAACATTTCAATCCTTACTACACAGCAACTTCTTCAAACTCTTAATTGGCAGAAAATTAATGCCTGAGAACACTGAGTTTTTATGTATGCATATCAAACACAAGATGCTGTAGTGATGAAGAACATATGAATGACAGGGTATATAAATTTTCGATGTGTCCTGCATGTCCTAATAGTAAGCAATACTCATATTTTTCCACAAACAGCAAGTTGTTTTGCTCATCGCTATGTGGCTGTGACTTTTATCAGATTATACCTAGGTTAGTTTCAGTCTAAATTAACTGAAAGATTTGTAATTAAATGTACCACCCAAGATGACTGATATCAGCTAACAATGGGTTAACACCCGAGGCTTTGGAAAAGACCTTGAAGGGCACAGTGAGAAGGAAAAAACCCCTAACCTAACTTCTAGTTCATGGGCTGACTAGGATTTAGGGGGATGTCCTCTTCTAAGAGCATCTTTACTATTTCCATGACTTCCTCTCTTTCACAGTGTCTTGTTTTCCCTGGTCACCCCAAGGTTAAAATTAAAGTGTTATAAACAGCATGTAGCGAGAGCTAAAACCAACGGCAGAGCAGAAATGTCAAGGCAGTTGTTTCATCTAACTGAGAACATTAAAGGTTCCTGCTTGAAGGGAAAGGCCTTATTTCAGTGGGAGGGTCACAACAAGTGAGCATACCAGACAGCATAGTGATGGCATATGGAGCATTTTAGTTCTGGGTCATTGAGTTCAAATCTGACCTAGCTTTTAGTAGCCCATAGTAATTACCATCTGTTGACTATTAGTGGCTGTATGAATTAGTCCTCTGTCTAAATCCTAGTAAAATTATTCCCTTTCACAAATAGACAGTATTCCAGGTTTGTTTGGCATATTTCCACCTTTTTGTCCCCCTGCAGGATGGACACATCTTAAGAAATCACCTCTTTTCCACAGAATTGGACCCTACAGGAAGAATTCAGGGTTATTAGGAAGGATGTGTGCACTGGTACTTGTGCAGTACCTGTTGTGCAGACAAAGGGAAATGCTCATGCTCCAGGGCTGCCAGTCTGGCCACCTTTTATACAGTCAGAAATGTTAAAGCTAGAGAGGAGAATGAAAACCATCAAACATCAAACCCGTACTTCATGTGCCGTACAGTACAATAATCAAATGAGATCTACACTCTTCAATACTGTTTTGAGCTATAGCACTCCTGTGTTGTACTCTTTTACACCACTGATCCAAAATATTATTGATAGAACAGTATTTTTCTAGGTAAGTTGATAAACAAAATAATGTTACCATTGACAACCCGCACCTTCTTTTGAGTCTGAATTTCTTCAACTGAAGCTTTCAACTAGGTCATTTGTTATCAAGAACCAAATATCATCAGAGATCTCTTTATAAGGTAGGTAGTACATGCCAAGATCAACGCCACTGAGTTTTTAGCTTCTAAAGACAAGTATCTTTCAAAGTTCAAAGCCTTTCTCTGTGCTTTGGAAAGAATTTTAACAATACAGAAAACTTTTCAACTTTTATTCTGAAGACAGCTGGGATTTATATTGCTATAATCTGAGAAAAAGTCATCTCCTTCCTTTACGCCTCCTGCCTTTCTTTTTAGGGCTGTTATGTCAGTATCTTAGTATCAGTGCATTAGAAATTTGTTTCACATTTTTAAAGCCTTTATGATATTGTAATTCATGTTGCAAGGCATGCAACAGTCTTAATTCATAGATACCTTAATTTTCATTTAGTCTCGTTAATATTCATCAAATATGGTCCCTGCATGAAGAAATCCAAATGTATAGACTTTCTCCATTACTTTTCACCATTTCTTTGTCACATGAATCCTATTGGGATTATGGCTTTTCCAAAGAAAAAGTGGCTTTTCAGTGGCAATAGACATCTGGATGATCACTGCTAGTCCCTTCTTTTGCTCACCATCTTCCTAGAAAAAATACATGTACTTATTTTAAAATACTAACTTCAAAATGACAGGGTTAAAAAAAAAGGTCTACAAATATTTTTTTGAGAAAGGAAGTTTTTTGTGAAAAAAAGTTTTCTCCTTCCCCTTAATTCTTCATCTCTACAACTGGCAAGTAAACCACAGCAAATATTCTTACCTTAGTGTTTTAGTTCTTTCCATTCAACATAGTTATGAGCTGTCTACAGGATATCGCACAGAATCTCTTTTAAAACTCATGCTACTCAACTCTACCTAACATTTAACTCTCTCTACTCACACTCTAACTCTACTCACACCTAACAGTTCAAATGCTTTCTGCGTGGCCCAAAAGCTGCCTCTGTGGTGGCTCTCAAGAGATTCTATGGCTTATGGAGGCTCTGTAGGTAAAAGGTCTCCTCCAGCACCAGGGGAGAGAAGGGTAAGTGTCCTGGAAACTGAGGTGACTAAAACCATCAGCCCTCTAGAGCAAAGATTCACAACTACCAATTCCAAGTCCTGCTAGCTTCTCCAGCCATCTTACAGATGCATGCAGAAACATGAAGTGCTTCTGTGTCTATTCCAGGACCACCATATCATTAAAGGCAGAGCAACTGGTGCTGGCATGTCCTCTCCTTCAGGTCTTTTCATCCCTTATAGACCCTTCCCTCAGCAAGTCTGTGGGAATCTCCGACCTAGTGCATCACCCAGAAGACAGGTCCATCCACCACACATTTTCTCCACTCCCTCCCTCCAATCCAGCATCAGGAAAGGGCACAACTATAGTTTGACATAAAAGCTTCCTTCTTCTTTCCTAGATTAAGCACTATTTTTCCACAGTCTTCTAGTTCCACAGACAACTGGGAGTCTTAATATCATCACAAGAATTTTCCTCCTCTTTATGTCCCTGCTGAAGCCATTGATGATCTCTTAATCAAGGTAATTAGTGTCATGGCTTCCAGTCGTCAACATGATTTTTACCACTCTATTCAGACTCCTATCAGCCCTCTGTGTGATCTATGTTTTTATTGCTTCAACAAAACACTATGCACACTTTCTGTCCTTTTGCCCTCTGCTGAATGTCTTGTCTGCTGTTCTTAATGTCAGGAATGTTGAATTCATAATTTTTTTTTTTTTAAAGGGAAAAACATCCCATGCCCTAGGAATGTTGATGCTGAGTCTTCCTGAAAAATGCTGATGTGCTCTTCTAAGTGATACCTTTTAACCGTCAAGTATCTTCACACATATTGAATTACCTCTGTGCTTGCTTTTGTGTTAGTTTGGAGACAAGGTTGCTTTGAAGTGTTTTAAAAGACATGCTTTTATGTGTTGCAGTATTAAAAATGCAGTGCTTTACCTTTAAAGGATGAGGAGCTTTCTGAAAACTGTCTGGGGGCTTTGGGGGTGTTTGTGTTTATGGCAATTGTTCCTGTCAATGCGTAATGACAGCTAAATATTTTCTCCAGTGACTTTCACAACCAGAATCAATCAGGTAGCAGCATGAATACACAGCAGTACATACTCAGACATAAATTGATTTACAGGGTCATTACTTTTCTCACTAACTTAAGGGAGCAGCTCCTGTTAGTGACACCAGGAGATGCTTGACATTCAACTGCTCATAAAATAATAAGACAAAGAAACAAGACTGAATCTTTCAAACTGATCCTAGCAGCAAGTGGAAAATTACATTTAAAGCTAACCTAATATAACAATTCAGGATTCTGGGGTGACCCTGATAAAATAGCACAAATAATCTATCTGGAGCATGAATTGTAGAATTAAACTTTCAATGGTCTACAATTACCATGGAATTGCTTCACATTTATGAGTATCTAAAAAAAACATCTTTAGGAATAAAAAAGCAATTCCATAGGGCAAACATTCTAACGATGCATTGCTTGTATAAAATAGCAAACTCCATTAAAATTTGCATATATATAGATAGATAGATATAGATCTATAGATATATAATATAATACCAAGACCTTGTTTAATTTGTATTTTAGTGGTTGATAATATTCAGGACAGACTTCCTTCTGACATATACATAGAACTATCAGTGCTATGTCAACTCTTCATTCTAAGCCTTTTTTAAAGCCAATACGTTTAAGTGATATTCCACTGTTCAACAATGTTCATGCCACTTAATACCTGTCATCACCACCCTCAGACTTGTAAGTTTTGCATGTTCTACCACCAAACCTATGTTCTGTACTTCAGCTTGAAAGGGGAGTCTGTCTCCTGAACATCAAAGGCTGACACTTCAGTTCTTTTATGTTACTGCCGGTGCTCCGCCTGACACAGCTGAATAGAGGTGTTGCACTGAGAGCTCACCTGAATCAGCTTTAACACTGCAGCTCTGCAAAAGCAACGTTCCTTTCTTTTGCTAGCCCAATCCCAGTGCCTCTTCTCCTGTTCTGACACTGCTTTTAGTGCGTTCCTGACTCCATTCAGAACTTGCCACTACTCTCAGATAGATGCAATGGAAATGGTAGGGCCACATCAGTGTGTCACATTCCCTCTTGCTGCTTTAACTTCGTGCTCCGTGATGTCTCATGATAAACACGTAACAAGCATAATGCAGTCTGAATGCTCAGCAGCCATTCCTGGCTATGCAGTAATGTTTAAAATTATTTTTAAAAAAATTAATGCATTCCTTCTTCAGGAATGAGCTGTTTCAGGACTAGAATGACTTTTCTGAACAAGCTGTATTTATGGTGCAAACAGCAAAGCATTATTCAGATAAGGGATCCTTTGTCTGGCATCTTTCACACCACTGACACAGCACAAGTATGCTGGGAAAATCAGCAAGATAGTATAGTCTGCCCAGTATTTACCTTCTTCAGTTTTCTGGTAAGTCCAGGGGCTTGAAAAAAATCCATGTTAAGTTTTTGTAAAACAGAAATACAAAAAGTACACAATGTACTTCTTATTAAATTTTCCTCTGAAACTTCAAGTTTAAGGAAGCACCACCACTATATGTAGTTCAATTTTGTCTCAACAGAGAAAATTACTTCACTGAAGAAGTTGAAAGCTTCATGTATTTACAGGTTTCTTTCAAAGCTACTTTCATGTCAAGACCTTTTCCTTTGCCACTTTCCATCTTTAGCTCCTGCCTTATCTTACCTCTTCGTTTTTGCCATGTTTAGATAGCATCTTTATAAGTTGTGTTTTCTTTTCAAGAATAGACATCTCCTTTAGCTCTGTCACATTTACTGAAAGATTTTTGATCATTCTGTGGGCATTAAAATAAGATTTATCTGTGTTAGAAAGCCTGTATGAAGTTGTACTGTGTATTAGAATAGCGCTGTGGTGGAAATGTTAATGCAAAAGCCTAGAAAAACAGTTTGAGCTCCATTTTTCTGGTAGCAGAGCTGCCACCTTGGACTTTCAGAGGGCATACTGGAAGTATGAGAGCTGAAAGATGAGCCAGCAGGCAAGAAGACTGGGCTGGCTGGAATTTAGGAAAAAAAAAGGACAGTTTATATCCTTTGGAAGAAGGGGTAGGCAACATAGGAGAACTTCAAGGATGTTTGTGAGGTTATGCAGGTTAAAAAATTAGAAGGGCCAAAGACCAGCTAGAAATTGATCTGGCTACTGCTGTGAAAGACAACAAAAAATCTTTCTATAAAGACATCAGCAACAAAAGGAGGGCTAAAGAGAATATCCATCCTTTATTGGATGCCAGGGGAACATAGTGACAAAAGAGGAGAAAAAGTCTGAGTTATTTAATGCCTTTGTTTCAGACTTCAATAGCTGGTATTTTGGGTACCCAGCCCCCCAAGATGGAAGACAGGGACTTAAAGACTAAGTGTCACAGTTTATAAAGAAAGAATGCCAGAATAAAGCAACATTATTACTTTGTTATTTCCCACTTATATTGTCTCTATGAATAAAATCCTTTGTCAACAACCAACCCACTAATGTGCTAGAGTCTGCACAAACACAAATTAGAAAAACAGGTTCTGGCACAAAGACTCCACAACCAGATAGACAATAGATAACAGGTGGATACTGTGAAAAGTAATAGACATCTCAAAAAACCCCAGAACTTTCAGTAGTTTCCTAGTTAGACACAGAAATGATTCCTGGATAAGATAGAAATGGAATTCTGATGACAAGGATTAACAATCATCCTTCTATGTGAGGAACATGTTTTGTTCAAGGTTTCCTGTGACTAGAGGGGAATTTTAGGGATGATAATGAAGCAGCTTTGTGGCTATTTATGACACATCTCCAGTGTAGGAGAGGCATCATAGGTCAAGGTTTAAGGATACCTTTTAAAATATTTACAAGTGGACAGTAAAGGTTGTTGCTACGATATGGTTGACGCTGATGAAAGAGAAAGCTCTTGTTTGCACTGAATACTTCTGCTGCAAGGAAAATATGAATTTCTTTGTGACTCTATTTTATGTCATAAGGCAGAAAGTTTCTGCATGAGAAAATCTATCTCCCTGCTATGTGTCATTCCTATTTCCACAAATAAACAAGAGCATTTCTTAACTCAGCTAAATGTTCTTGCTATAAGATTATGTCTTCAAAATGGCATGTATTGCATGCTACCAATTCATAAAAAAATATGCCCATCTTCAATGTGAGTCACTTTCAGAGGGCAGAATATTTTTTCAGTTTGAAGCATACAGCCCAGGATTTTGTTTTCAAGTTCTTAGTTCCCTTTTTTTGATACCTATTAAGGAAACTGCTGTGTCTCTTCTCTGAGACTCCTCCTTCCCTCTACACCATGCACAAGCTTAGAAAAGAGTTTAGCAGTGTTTAATAGGCAAAATGTACAGAGTTCCACTTTTGAGCCCCTGCCTCCTGCCCCAGACCAAATTGTGCTTAGACAATATTACCGTTATCAATTAGCACTTTGACAATTAGCCAAGCACCAGACCTGCACCTCCTGTGATTCAGGTGATTCAGAACTTTCAATTACATCTTTCTATTTCCCACAGCTCAGCACTGAATTATTAAAACACTTAGGGAATTCTGGTGGCAGGCTGTTAGAATTGAAAATATGGGTTAGATACAGTACAAAAGCAAAGGGAAAACTTTAGGCAAGCAGTAAAAGACCCTTATATATACAGCTCTACATCCTGTGAGACAACATTAAGGTAGAAGTAGCCTTCAAGCTAGAATACCCTGGATCTTATTTATGCATTTGCCACACAAAGTCTCATAGCTACACTTCCAGATCTTTCAGGTAGTTCATGAATTCCTGCCTGATTAGTTGTTGGTATGTATTCAAAGTAGGTACTGATTTTTCTAATTTAGCACACAGCTGTTTCTGTGAGGCCTCTTTACCACAAACCTACTCCCTGCTATCATGGTAGAGACAGTTTCAATCCCTGAGCCTTCAAGCCCTTGTGAGCCTGCAAGATTTTTGCTGTTTTAACTGTAGGACATAAAGGATTACTTGGGAAAGCAGACCACCAAATTGTAGCTTTTAGATTTTAGCCAATTTGTGCTCTATACGGGGAATTCACACAACACCCTTTCTTCTTACAGATAAGAGACTGCAGGAGTTCCACAGGAAAACTACATAGAAATGGCCAGTCTTATCAAGACACATCTGAGTTCACTCCTTTTGTCATGGGAGCTCTCGTGACACTGCTGGAAGCCATTGCACTGCCTCTGCACCTAAGGAAGGCAGAACTGCTGGATGGATAAGCAGCAAGATGAGGCAAAACATCCCCAGAACTTGTGTCACAATGTGCATGTTACAGTGTCATTTAAAAGCTTCTTAAAGGCAAGAAGCACATTTAAGAAAGGGTGGATGTTGCTTTGCAACAACCCCATTGCTACAGCCTTGGGGTAGAGTGGCTTGAGAGCTGCCCGGCAGAATGGGACTCATGGGTGCTGGTCGGCAGCCAGCTGGATGGGAGGTGGCAGCGTGCCCAGGTGGGCAAGGCCAGGGGCATCTGGTGCCGTTCACCAGCACTCCCAGGTCCTTTTCTGCTGGGCAGCTTTCCAGCCTCTCTTTTCCAAGCCTGTAGTACTGTTTGAGTTTTTTGTGACTCAAGGGCAGGACCTGGCACTGGCATTGTTGAACCTCATATGACTGCCCACTGATTCAGCCTGTCCAGATCCCTTTATTATGCACTCTATTCTCTCCCTCCCTCCCTCCATCAAGTAATTTCCCATCATTTTCCTGAAATGTAAACCCCAATACAACAGATGACACATGCAAAATTGAAACAAGGGGGAACTTGGTTTAAAAAAAAAAAAAATCCGTTTGCTCTTCATTGTCCATTTCCTGCACACTTACCTACTTCAGCTACAAGACAGAAATGTGCTACCTTATAATTTCAATTTTTCATATACTCTGCATATGTTCTGTAACCTAACACCTATTTCTTCTCCTCAGTCTTCTGCCATAGGCATGAGTTAGTAACAAATTCCTTAGTGAAAGATGTGAAACATAGTTGGAAAAAAGTGAAAAGGGATCAATAAAGAGAAATCTGGGCCCTGACATGTTTCTGGGTCCCATTTTCCTTTCCTTTGAAGGCAATTTCAAAACACCAGCCAAATGTATCTAAAAGCTGTAGACTTCCTTCCTGCCATTTACTGATAATCTTTCCTTCTTGTGCAGATGGATCCTGCTAGAGGCAATAAATATCTGTTACCCAGATAAAAAAGAACAAGACAACAAAATATAAATCATCAAGTGCCAAAGAAGCTGTTCAAATACTATGAAACAGCAAAGTTTGTTGCTGTACTTCTCCCATTTCTGGTAGACTGATAATTTAGGTAGAGAGCTCTTTCCTCCAGAATGAAATTAAATTGTCCAGGCCAAAAAAAGAAAAATAAAAGGTTTTTTCTGAGTTGGTAAAGTCTTGTAAATCTGCAACAAAAATATTGTGCATTCAGGAAGAGACCTCTATCTTTCCAGGCACATCTATTCAGTCCTCAGAAATATGACAAGTGGTTCTTGATATTTGTCTCTTGTTGCTAATCCTGGTAAGGATGTATTCAACATCAAACTGAAGTTAATCATGACTGCTAGGAAGTGGCTGAATCAAATGCACTTTAGGAGCTCAAGCATCCCTCCTTCTCAGCCCACCAGAGCTAAGGCCTATGTACTCTCAAACCCGAGAGGTTTCTCCCACCCCAGCCTGACAGATGCAGTTTCTGCTCTTCCCACAGGCAGGTCTGACCAAGCAGCAAGACACAGACACTCTCACTACTGACATTGTCTCACACAGACTAACACAGGCAGACCAGTGCCTTTTCTAGCATCCACATAAAATCCAATCTTACACACATGTAAGCACAGATAGCCAAAACTTGTATCATCTCTCCAGCTTCACTGTCTAGTTCATAAGATTGCTACTTTTTTATGGAAAATAAAGGCTTAAATTCCTTCTAATGATAAAATTAAAGACTTATAAAATATTAAGGTCCCTTCCAACCCAAAACAATCATCTAGATCCAAAACCCCCTGCCATGGGCAAGGACAACTTCCACTAGGACAGGTTGCTCAAAGCCCCATCCAATCTGGCCTTCTCTGAGCAACTTGTTCTGGTGACTCACCACCTTCATAGTGAAGAATTTCTTCCTAATATCTAATCTAAATCTGTCAGTTTAAAACCATTTTGTAAATTTTCTGTGCTGGATTCCGGGCACTTTTGTCAGCCCTTTTCAGCGCCGTCGGAGCTCTTATTAAAGAGATGGGACTATCGTGGTTATACACGATTTATTACTTAAAATAACAAACAAGGCATCAGTCTCAGAGGTCGTGAGATTTGGTAACAAGTCGCCATAACGCAGAATAGTCACAAGATTCAGGGTTACATGGCAATTTATAACTTTCTAATCCAATAAGCAATTAACACGAAACTTTGTTTTGACTTCATGACCTATCACCTGTAGTACTTTTTACTGCAATGCGGCTGTCTCTTAACCAATAATTCTTCAGGTCACGTACACACATACACTTCTATTGTAACATCTAAATTCTTAACTTAAACTATAAAATCACATTATTATACTTAAAACCCTTCACCATAACACCCAATACATATTCTTACTTATCACTATAGAGACACAGGTTTGTAATTCTCTTGCTTAAAGTCTATATATTTCTCTGTTGTTACACCAGCCCAAGCTTCTTCCAGGGCTGCAGATCAAACCCATCATCAACTGCAGAAGTTTTTGCTTCTCTGTTTCCTACACCATTTCCCCTTGTCCTATCACTACATGCCCTTGTAAAAAGTCCCTCTCTAGCTTTCATGTAACCCCCTATTGATGCCTAACCACTGGCCCTTTCCATGGTCACTAGCTCAGAGCTTGGGATTTTCCAGGTGGCTGCCTCTACTCACCCACCCAGTCCAGGCTGAAGTTCCTCAGTGAATTACACATAAATATACATACACAGACAGAGGGCTGATGTTCACTGGGTGTTGTGGTTTAACCCCAGCCAGTAGCCAAGCCCCAGGCAGCCACTCACTCACTCCTTCACCAGTGGGATCAGGGAGAGAATCAGAAGGGTAAAAGGTAGAGAACTTGTGGGTTGAGATTAAGACAGTTTACCAGGGAACGCAAAAGCTGCACACACAAGCAAAGCGAATCAAGGAATGAATTCAGTGCTTCCCATGGGCAGGCAGGTGTTCAGCCATCTCCAGGAGAGCAGAGCCCCATCACATGTAATGGTTACTTGGGCAGACAAACACTCTCACTCCAAATATCCTCCCCTTCCTCCTTCTTCCCCCCAGTTCTATCCTGAACACGATGTCATTTGGTGTGGGAATGTCCCTTTGGTCAGTTTGGATCACCTGTCCTGGCTGTGTCTCCTCCCAACCTCCCATGCATCCCCAGTTTCCTCACCAGCATGGCCTTATGGGAAGCAGAAAAGCCTTGGTTGTGTGCAAGCTCTGCTCAGCAACAACAAAAAGAAAACATTTCTGTTATCAACTCTGTTCAGCACAAATCCAAAACCCATCCCCATACCAGCCACAGTGAATAAAATTATC
Source organism: Aleadryas rufinucha (assembly GCA_013397815.1). Lineage (NCBI taxonomy): Eukaryota > Metazoa > Chordata > Aves > Passeriformes > Aleadryas > Aleadryas rufinucha. Next base: position 122,552 of record VZTH01010711.1, read on the forward strand.
TCTACCCCAGCCAAAACCAGTACACTGGGGAAACACACAAACACAGACAAACACACACACACACAGAGTCTAAAGCAACCTGCGGCCCCTTTTCCAGTTTCTAGCACTTGGATCTCTTAAATGTTTCTTACACATGAAAGCATAGAGAGTGAAAAATACTAGGACAACAGCAAGAAGAAAAGCCCTCAGTGATCAGGCATTTGGCTCAACCTGGTGAGCATGCTGCTAATCTTACTGGTAGGAGACTGGCCTGTTTTATTCCCATCTCTCTATTTTGCTGTGCTGGGTCATCTCCCATTAACCTTGAACCCTCTCGAGGTCGCCTCAGCCTTAAGCAGTTACTCCTAGGTGTGCTTGGTCTTGCAAGAGTGCGCTCTCCAAAATGTCCCCAATGCTCCTCTAAAATTGTGTGTGGAGTGTGGCAGTCTCTCATATCACTTCCACTTAAGTAGTTGTGAAATCTTGTCCTTCCTCAAGGTCCTACATGAAATTTTTTAAGTCACTTATTTTGTTATTTATGCTTACCAGTTTCTCATGTCGTGCCCAGCAGTTTCTTGTGGTTTTCTTGGCTAGCCAAATCCCATGCCAGGACCTGCACACCTTAACAATGATTATTTGGCAAGGTACTTATCTCTATGCATAGGTTTAACTGTACACCTAAATTTCTCTGGGTTCCTCAGTGGCTACTTTCTATCTACAGAAGAAAACATAAATGCTGTATGTATTTGTTATCTTTGAAGAATCATTGCAAGATGATTGCTATTAATCATAACTCCACAAAACCACCCATATTCCTGTTATCTCTCTTCATGTAGGGGCACCACTATTTTATCAATATTATGAAGAACACCCACAAACATAGCATTTAATAAATCATAATGGTTATTGTATTGTTGTATCTGAAAACATCCAACCTAGGAACCCAGTAAGATGGCATCCAAGAGAAGAAATAAATTCTCATACTCCACATGGAAGTTTAGATTTACTTGAAGGTAAAAATGTACATAAATATATAGATATATTTATGTTTGTATGTATTTCGTTTAGTCAGCATTTCTTCATAGCAGACATAATTTTTCCCAACAGTTTCCCAAGGGAGATATTTTAAATTATATAATAATGCAAAAGAAGCCCTGGACTACTTTAAAAGTACAGTGTAAACTGATAGGAAGATACTATTATCTTCTCCTATGGTAGAATTTCAGTTAGAGTTTTGGCAACTTAAATTTTACGTTTTGGGAGGCAGACACCTTTTTACTACAATCTGGAAATAATTTTACTGTAATGTGCAACATTCACTTGCCTTCATCAGTAATATTCAGCAGCATATTTTTTATTTTGCTGTGGTCTTTGGTTTGTTTTAAATATGACCAAGAACACTGAACTCCTTCAATTCCTTGTTGCAGGAGCCATCTGGTATCTGGGCATAAGGAAAGAATAAACATATACAAGAGCATATGCGGTCTACAGCAGAATGAACAACTTCCAGTGACAACCCACTTGTTTCCCTCTGCAAAGATGGGGCAAGACAGGACTTAATCAAGAAGGACCTCTAACCTGTATGATACCTGGGTTAAAAACAGACCTTCAAATGTGCATAACTTTACACAATTTGCAAGACTGTTATAGATGCAGCAGTCTATAAAGTCAAAATTGTTAAGTGAGAAAATAAAACTGTCTAAACACAGAGGCAAAACCATCAACAAAAAAGGTTTCCTCTCTCACAGAATATTGGAGCTGTAAACTTGCTGCAGTTAGTTATGGATTTTAATACTGCTGGAGCAGCTTGAATTGAAATTACTTACATGCCAACTGAGCTAGGAAATTTGTGAGACATTTTAAAAATTCTCCTCCTTATGTAAACACTGCATATGGTAAAGATGAAATAAGTGACCTAGTCAAGTGGAAGTTTGCCCTCTGGCTCTGGCCTGTGCACTCAACTGGCTGAATAATAGACTGTCTGCCTGGAAAGATTTGCTTTTCCTAATGGTTCAGACATGCAGCTCAGAATTCACGTAAGGAGGAGACAGAGTTTAATTCTCTGCAGCCCGTTTTTGTTCAGGATAATTGCTAGGATGACATAACACCTGTAGAAAAAGTGTCTATCTCTCACTAGGAATGTAGTTACTTTGCTGTACATTGCACTTAAGGATGGAAAATGCTCTTAAAAGTCTATATCATGAAACCTTAACAGTAGAAGTCATTACAATTTAAACAAATTCAAGCATAATTAAGTATAATACTTTCTATAATTTGGATCAATATGCTTTTCATAATAAGTGGGATTTTGTGGCTGAAGAACAGCCTGCATTTCCTGGTGATAACATTCAAGGATATTACAAATTCAGTTATCCAACAGGTGGAACATATAATGTCTTTACATTTTCCTTGGTGTTTATAAAATAAGAAAAGATCAAAGCTAAAAATGCCTATGCCTTTGTTCAGATGACTACAAGGCAAGACTCCCTGAATGTTTAGACAAGCAAATAAATATTTCTTGCATTATTAATTTCTTCTATGTACAAACTGCTTTATTTTATTTAAAATGCAACAATTAAATGACTATGAAATAAGTCAGTGGGATTATGTTCTCTTTTTAAATATTAATTTTGGATATCAACCTAACATTGTCACTAAAGCTCAGTTTTCTCTGCATGTTAACTGCTAAACTAGGAAGGAAAAAGGAATTTCAAAGGAAAAGTCTAGTAGTGATTAAAGATGCAGTTCACATATGAATGCTAATGAAATAGCAGATGCAAAGGCTTCAAGTAAATTTGAACCAGACAGAAAAGATTATTGGAGATTGTCATGTAAGGCATATATACAAAGACAATGACAATTTTTATATGCAGGATCTCAAGCATGTAAGAAATCTAAATAGGTGTTTGGGGCTAACTTTGCTCCAAGCAGCATGTGAGCTGTTTGTTCTCCCTGATTTTCTGTCAGTGTAGTGTATAAACAGAAAAGACAGGATAAACTGAAATACTATTTCAGACCTTGTTGAAAAAATTGACATCTTACTTTCATTAAATGCTTTCTCCTTCACACATATGGGATGCACCCACAGAGATGCTCAGCTCTCTCTAAGCACAGGCAAGGCAGGCTGTTTTCTGGAAGCGCATCCTGAGAGGCAAGTGGCTGTGGCTCTGCTGTACAAACTGTAGTGCCAGAAATTTTTAGACAGAAAAGTCTGTCTGATGTAGCTCCACTTGTAACTCCAAAATTCATCCTGCAACTGCTTTCTATTGCAGCATCCAGCTAGTCCTAGCTTGTCTCATCTCCTTTGGCATGGCAAAATGAGTTGATGTCTGCCTGTTGAGACGTACAGAGATCGTTCAGCACCTGCTCACAGAACTGAGATACAACTTGATCTACTTGTCTAACAGTCTGGAAAGGAAGAAAGAGAGGAGGCTGCTTGTATTGGTTTTAAATATTCGAAAGTGGTGGGTGATGAAAGCCATAAGAGCAGATAAAAAATGCCTGGAAAGAGCAACAGGTAAAAATCATCATGCCAGTGGAGAAGAAACTACCAGAGGGCAGAGGAAAACAGAGGATTATTTCAGAGGCAAATTAATCTATCTGAACCTCTGAGGGATGAACAGTTTGCCATGGTGTCAAGTATGTGCTGATAAAGGGAAAGCTAGACTAGAGCAGCAGGTAAACCTCGGCAAATATGTTTGTATCCATCATAACTGTGGCATGCATCTCCAGCTGAGGAGAACCCAAAGAGAGCACACATCAGTAAAAGGCCTTGAAATTTTCTTTTTCTCTTAACCTTAAGATACTTCAACCTTAAGACTAATTAATCTTGTCAATTTCTGGGTATCATACAAACCTAATAATGTTTCTCAAATATTGGAAGTAACATTCATTCTGAATTGAAATCTACCAGGTTTTTACTCCTTCATATAGAAGATAAGTCAAAGAGGAAGCCAGGTATGAGTATTCATCTGCTTGAATATTACTAGTTTCAGTCAGTATAATGGCTTTGCATTTCTTTTGCATTTTGTTTTAAAAAGCAGAGAGATGAAGATGAGCTTCTACTTTTCATTAGTCAATATGGCAATAGCTGTATTATTTCTCAGCATCATTCACTGCTAAAAATCTTCTTTTGTAGACTAGAAAGCATTTGCAGTGAAATTGTTTGAAGAGCATACACTTCCACAGCAATTAAGGGGTCTTTGGCTCTAAAGAGAAGAAATGTTTTCCATTCTGTGTTCAGTAACAGTGGCTTAGACACAAACCAAAACAAAAGAGTGCTTTCAGGAAGCACCGCGCTATTAAATACTTTCCTGGTCACACCTTCTCATACACAGCAGACTTTAAAGAGCCTTTGAGCATGAGGTCCTATTTCAGTTATATGACCACCACATTTTAAGAAGTATAACAGTGACATCTAGTGCAATAACTTTGCATGGCAGGGCCCAGAAATGGCTTTGGTAGCTTATTTTCTTTTTTTCGAATACTAAGGCAAAAGTCATTGCCAGTTAAATTTCTGCAAACTAAATTTACTATCTGATCTTTGATGCTGTATTTTATCAGACTGATGTTAATTTCTGAAGTCTTGGTCAGTGAAAAAAAGGTAAACACTTATGACACAGAAGAGGAACAAACTATGAAGGAAGAAATGCAACTTTTGTTTAGTTCTGATGTGCTCTTAATGAAAAAGGGACCAGCTTCCTGACAGGTGCTTTTGTACCAGTTGGGTCACTGATCTCAGGTGCCTCTTATGCAAAGGAAAAGGGGAAAGCAAAATAGAAATCTGTGTAGATAAAGGAGAGAAGGAAAATATTGTGCCTTGGGAGTGAAAATAGAGAAGATTACCTGAAGAATCACTCAGCAAGCCATCTGAAGATAAGAAAAAGGAGAGATTGACAGTTTAATCTGACACTAGCACAGGGGAAAAACACCTAAATGCCAAGTCTAACAATATGAGGTGGGGAAAAAGAAGAAATAAATATGGGAGACAAAGTTAAATAAATTGTACTATTTCAATTGTTTTCATACCAAAAAATAGTACCCTAACTTGTTCAAAATTTACACTTTTTATTGGTCATTACCCATAATGCTGCTTAAAAGGACGGGGGAAAGTTACTTGTATCTCAATTTCAGAACCAGCAGAGATTTCAGAATGATCTGCCACCAGCATCACAAAAATTAAAACTGTGCTGTTGGGTTCTAAGTCTGAATAGGAAACATTTGCTCTGTTGCATTTAATCATTCTGTTAGAATGAGGAAAGTAGAGAATGACAACACTTTCCTATTATTTGCTGTGAAGATGATGTGGAAGGAACAAGAATGAAGCTGATACTGTTGAGACATTTTAATAGTGGTATAGCAGAGGATTAAATATTTTGATAATGTTTGTTCAGCTCCTATTGGCTAAATATCAGTTTTACCTGAGATGAATCATGGGTGAAGGTGCAAAATAGGTCTTGTCCTGTTACCCTGAAATGAATACTATAGCTGCCTTCTCTCACTTGTGATTTTACAGTGTCTTAGCCACTTCATACTGTGGCTACTTTGCCAAGGAAGACAGTCCCACATGAAATGCCTTACTCAAGCTAGAGACATTTGCATTTGTTTGCAATGTCCCTGGCTGTCTTCAACTGTCAGTTCTGACTGCTGAAGGACCTTTTGGATCCTTATGGCTCAAGAAAGGAGGAGACAGGCTATCAAGCTAGAAAAAAAAATTAAAACTGCTCTGTTTCTTTCAAGGAATTCCACTATGGAAGACATGACAACCTACTGCATTGCATAAGCACAAAAGACTTCAGGATATATGGGTATATGAATATTCTGTGCAATGTGTGCACAGTAAATCCAGCATTTTCCAGAGCTATGGTGCTGACTCTCTGTGTGTGTATGCCATGGAAATTTCCAAACTTTCCAAAGTCACAATTGCTCTGTCAGAGCTACTGTATAGTAACTCCAAAAGGACAGAATGATGGTAAGGAATTGTGGGGAAATTAATTGTTTTGAATAGTTTTGAATTCTGTTCTGTTATTCAGTCCTGGGGTAAAATCCTTCAAACCTACTGGCAAGACAGGAGAGTCTAATTTACATCTCCTTTGCTACCATCTTTCTGACCACCTTATAACTTCAAGCAAAGCAGCCTATAAGACCTATATGAAAATGGTGGTGACTTTCTGAGGAGCAAAGATGGGCTTCCTCCTCCTGAGCCAGTCTCAAGTGAGGATTCTACTTCCAGACACCAACAAATGCCAGGGAAATGCAGCAAAACCAGAAGAGCACAAGGGACAAAGAAAAAATTATTCAGTGACATCTGGAGGTTTCTAGTTGAAAAAGTTTAGAAATGCTTAATTTAGGGAGGAAATTAACAAGAGGAGAAAAGAGGAGTGTATCAATAACATAGCAAAGAGGAATCACATACTCACCCGTTATCTCAGAGTACAAATGGGCTGTCACAAATGCAAACACAAATTAACAAGAGCAGCCTTAAAAATTACAGATAAATACAATCAAGCAGATTTTTGACTGAAAGGATCATATTACACTCTGACAAGTTTGCCACTGGAGTTATTAAAATCCTGTGTCTCAAGCCAAACCAGAACCAGATCTCATGTTTTCAGTGGAGCAAGAGCTAGTAAATCAGAGTTACAGGAGGCCTGTGACACATGCTTGCTCCTGTGGACAGCAGATCCTGCCCACACATGGTTGCCAGCTGGGCAGGAACCTCTCACCTCAGCCAGAACTTTCACCTTAAAAGAAATTTTAAATTAAATCCCAAGTGTCCTCTCCTTGAATTCACCACTGTGTCTGCCTTTCCCTGCTCATGACTTATTAAAGCTATGCTCAGCAGGAACCATGAAACCTTACATGGGCCCCTTAGTTTTTTCTGAGTTTGAAGCTTTCACTTTTTTTTTTGCTTTTATAATTGATTGTTTAAAGTTTTCACTTTTTGAGTCCTGCTATGTTTGAACTTCAGACTTTTAATAAAAGGTAGACTCTCCCATCAAGTGTGAGGTTGGTTAATGGTTAAGGCTACACACTTGACTGCTGTAAAACCAGAAAAAGCTGCTCTTCTCATCATTTTCAGTCTCTAATGTGATCCTACAATGCAGCCACAGTCTCTTCTTTCCACTTCTGTGGTCTTATTACATATAGTTTGATTTTTCAGCTGACTGTGCAAGATTTCTCTGCCTGGCACAAATCCATTCTCACTATCTTCTTCATCTCCTGTTGTAGTTACAGCCTCAAGTTCTGTCATCAAGTCATTGTGGACTCAGTGATAAGTTACTGTACTCAGTCTCCTTCATCATCCTGATATTGCCAGTATCTCCACAGATTGCACACCTCCTAATTCAAATGAACGTTATCGTCACATCTTTGAAAAAGATCTGAAAAGCTGCTTTTTTTCTTTAACTACACTTAGAGCCAGTTTTATTTTTCTTAGTTCTTGTGTACCTCTCATCCTCACATACTCTTTGAAGTTACCTTCCATTGTTGAATAGTATTCATCTTCTTAGATACCCACTGGCCTTTCTCTTCCCATCCAGATTTTTCGTATAACAGTTACTTGTTTCACTGCACTTTCAAAGGTTTGTGGAGAATGTGCTCCCAAAAGCCTCCTGTGCTCAGAAGCCACACCGGGCCCCACTGGGACTCTCTGTACCTGCAATTGAAAAATGGCTGGAATGATCCAGGAGGGGATTAAAACATACTTTATCAAGGTTTTGCCACATTTCGGAGCCAGTCAAGAAAGAGAGGCTTTTGTGGGAATTGGTTCTTGACCGAAGAGTGCAGCTCTTTTTATGGGATTTGATGCAACAGTAGGTCCACCTCCTACAAACTCCTATGCGAACGCTGCTCTCCATCAAGAAGCTGAAGAGTGGGTAATAGTGCCAGCCCTGGGTGAATTGCCAGTATGATTTTTGTTTGTCTAAGGCATAAAATATTTTTCAAAGAAGTATAATTTTACCCAAGGTTCTTCTGCATGACTCTGAGCAACCTGCACCTGGCTTATTTGCATTATTCAAAGGCAGTGTGAAGGGTGCTTTGCATATGAGGCAGCAATACACTTTGTCTGACCTGAAGCTGGAGCTGTTTTCATAGGGAAAAGTATTTCTTGGATATAGAGGGGCAACTGCATTTTGTAGTTCATGTTCCGTGTTCGGTCTTGGCCTACGGTTGCCAGCCAAGGCTTTAAATACTGCACCAAGTCTGAGAGAGATTGTTTTGGCTTCTCTGTCCTTACACAAGGCTTACAGGTCTTCAGATGCTTCAGACACCTGGTTCTTCCATCTGCAGTCTGTTTCTGAAACAGTTTCATTTTTTTCAGGGCTGTTTTACAGACCAATAACTTAGAGTAAGTAATTGTCTCTAAATTCAACCAGACATTTAAAATGGTTGTCTGTGTAGTCTCACCACTGTGACCTCTAATAAAGCCTTTTAAAGGATTTTCAGTACAGGGAGTTCAGCTGGGACCTCGGATTTGCAGCACAGACATATGTAAAATATGCAGCATACTATATTCACCTTCTTTTCCAGCCTCTCCACAAAGAGAAGTCACAGGCATAGTAGATTTAAATTTTTCACTCTGCAATGGAATGGGGAATACAGACATTTGTAGTAAACCCACCTAGAGTGTGTAAATGACACAATTGAATTCTGTATTAACAACTTGGACCTAAAAGTGGTAGGTAGATGAGACTGCTTTCATAGCATTGGTGCACCATAGCTAATAAACCCAGACTTTTTGTTTTCTTGACCATGATTTTCTAATGTTCCCTGTTCTAAGAAATTACTTCAGCACATCTGCACCAACATGACTTTAGAGGTACAGCATCATAAAATTAAAGGTTATCACATAAAGATATTTAGCAATTTTTAGGGCTCCAATGAAGGAACTAGCTTTCCATAATGGGTAGCTAACAACAGAAGTCTGGTAATATGGAATTCAATTTCCATTGAATTAGAAGCAGATCCAATTTACATTGATCAGAAGTAGATTAAATTAGTTCTCTTTGCAATAACGAAAGGGTATGCTTAAACTTTCACTCTTTCATTTTAAATATTAATTTCTATAGGGTTTTTAAACACAAATCCCCATTGGAGATACTTCATTTTGGAATATATTTTAGATAACTTACTTTCAGGTGCTCTTGAAAAATTGAAAATTTGAAAGTGAATCTTGAAAAAAATTGAAAATTTATGTCTCTTCCAATAGAAATAAAATAGGTTCACCTTCTGCTCATACTTACAAAACTCAGTGAAGAATCATCCCCATAAACAGTTTGCAGAGTGAAGTGGGGTAAGGTGACTCTTTGGACTTTGTGCTTTCAGTCCCATCTCCATAGAACTTCACCAGCCAGTGAAAGAATTTTGCTCATTTATTGCAATCTCAATATGTCACATAACAAAAAAAAAAATCTGCTATTTCACAGAGAGCACAAGACTGAAAAGGCATGTAGAGATGGGTAAAGATATTAAGAATAACATAATTTTTCATTAACAATTTTGCATAGTTCTTCACACCTCACTACTCCTTGACATAGCACTATATGTACAAAGCACCAACGAATGCTGTGGGATACATCAACCTGCAATCACAAAAGAACTTTGAAGGTGTACTCATACTACATCAATTAAAAACTGGGCTCACTCCTGTTTTCAGAGCATATTCATTTGTAACTTTACATTTATGGTAGGGCTACAAATCTTTAGTTGCTTCAGCAACTAAAGTTGCTGTGATCAGAAACCTAACAGTAGCTAGAAGTAATAAATATTATATGGCACAGAGCTGAGCAACCTTATTCAACAGAGGTAACAAAACCACATTAATAATTTTATTATTTTAAATTTATGATGATTAGCTTAGATAGAAAACCATTTTGGAAGAGGGCTTGTATTACTCCTCTTTGTGGTCCAGTTGTTGTATTTGAAATGATATCAAAGAATTTTTAAAGATGTTATTTAAAAAAAACTCTCATATTTCTAAGAGGCTGCTAAAAGCCCATGGGCATTTATCTCAGGGCTATTTTAAATCATGTGCTCTTGACTGCAGAATTCAGGAGTTACGATGTGTATACAGAAAGCCTGAAAAGAATGGAGTTGAGGATGAATAAAGAAGATGGAATAATCTGAATAATGCCTCTGGTAACCAATAATTCTGACACGCCTGGTTATGTGTTCTGTTGTCATCGAACCATAAAGAGAATGGAGTACATCTCATTTCACTTAATAGGAGCAGATGGATGCAGTACTGTTCAGCATCATCTACAACAAGTAATTCTATTGCCATCTCATTGACATACAGTCTACATCATTTTTCTTTTGTTTGCCATGCACATATTTTACAAAAATGCCCCAAAGATGCAGCAGTGGCACATTAAGAGCTACTACAGGGAAAGATGAGGCATTCCCACCTGTTCCATCTTTTATGGTCCTCAATCTCACAAAGCCTTTGGGCTGTCTTCCCAAACCCCTGCAGAATAAACAAATGTTTCAGTGTGGCAAAGCTGAGAACATGCTTGGGTGCCCCAGTAATTTGCTCTGCTCCATTTGTTTTTAACTCAAATCACAAAGGTCACTCTCAACATTAAAAATGTGAGCAAACTCTTACTTCCCAAACAAATAAATAACGAGCAACAAAACACAGAAAGAATCAAAATTTGCATTGGCTTTCTGATATATTTACTTCAATATTCACAGAAGTAATACTTGTAAAAGGTGTCCTTCTCCTTTATTAAATACTCTGTTTACTGGGGTTTACTTTAAAGTTATCTAAAGCAACGCCAGTCATAAGAAAAGCACACATACCTCAAAACTATGAATTTTCTGAGCTAAAAACATGGGATTGATGTTTTACTTCACTAAACCCAAAGAAAAAGGGAGCTCTTGTGTCAAGCACAAACAGGAATTCAGCCCCGAGTCCTATATGACACCACAAGTCAATGCAAAAGTCCGAAATGGGGGATCTCAACTGCACCCAGTGCAGGCTGCTAAACCATGAAATGACCTGATGGCCTCTTCCCCTCCTTGAAAAATAAAATACCTCTTTCCGTTTTTCCTGCTTCTCATCACAACCACCTGGCTCTGCTCATCTGGCCAGGAAGAACATAAAGAGGGCGTAATTGCTACCCCTGCCTGTTTGGGACTGCTGAAGAGCTGACTGCTGGTTACCTTTAATCACTAACAGAAGCATGATTCTTCAAGACGAGAGTGTGTGACACACACCACAGTTTCTCACTTCCCTCATACAGCTAAGTTTTGTTTCCTATTAAAGGAGAGTGCACTAAGAAAGATGTACTCAAAAGAAAGTCATCCCTTCAAAAGTCCTTCCAAATACAAAAAATGATGAAATGGAAAAAGTAGATCATTAAGAAATCTATTAAATCTTTTCAGAGAGCAACTGAACAGGAAGTAAGTGTTGGATTGCACAGGGGAACAAAAAAGTCACACACTGCTCACAGTGATGTGAGCACGTTCTGTTCTTTGCAGTGAATAGGAAGGGATCTGTAATCATGATAATTACAGGTTTATAACCAAAAGCACATGCAAATGGAGAGGGGGAAGGTGGCAATTCAATGTTATTGTATCAAATATTAAGTCTGATGGTTTCCATTACACTTTTCCCCTAAAATCTTGTATGTACTTGAATAAATGTATGTTAGATACTTGCAGAGGGTATCTAAAAATATTTAGAATTATTTGGACACTTTAGGAAACTGTGTTAAATTTTTTAGCTTTATATCTCAAAAATCAGGTTCAGATTGTGTCTCAGGTGTTTAGTCACCCGTATTACCAAACACTAATAAAAATAAATTATCAATATGGGAACTTGTTTATTACTTGTCTTATCACAAAATTTTTTGATGAACACGTATTGTCACTGTATTTTCAGACTTGGAGGTATATGAGGGAATCTTTTAATAGGCATAACAAACAGAGACACTCCCTTTATATCAATAGAGACCATAAGGAACTCAGTTTCATTCTACTTTTAAGAAAAAGAAAGCATTCCAATTACTCTGTGGATACCATCATTATTTTACTACTGTTTAAACTGAAGTTATACCATCCTAAAGTACAACATCCATTTTAGGGTACACTCCTGTATCACTGGTATTAGTTTCATTGGAACGTAGCTTAGACCACACACTGCTCAGATAAAATATTTGCTTTAATTGTCGGCCAAAAGGGATTGCACAGAGCTGTGACTGATAGATAAACTGTTTACACATGATGAAAGTGCTAGCAAGGTCAGGAAAATGTTACAAAATACATATTCCTGTCAAAAATAAGTAATTGAGATAAATTTATTAATCACAGGATGCTGCATGGGCAAGGATAAGGGAAGAATGTGGACATGGGGATCAGAGGACAGGTCATGAGCAATGCTCGTGGGGGGCTGCAGTGAAGGTGGAGTTGCCTGCACAGGAGGTTTAGGTGGGCACATACCTTCTGATCACTGGAGAAAGAAATCATGTAACGCTGTACTGACCAAAAGAGCACTGCTTTCTGCCAGCCATGCAGACACTGACACCTCAGTAGAACACCAACCCAAGCAGCATCCTTATGATAATAAATCTTGCCAAGCCTCAGTCAAACTTGTGGTCATCTCTTAGAACAGAAGAGCAAGACTGAAGCTCTCCAGCTAACATCATGCTAGCACCAACGTCCTGTCAGACCATAAAAATACTACCAACAAAGGACAGCAACAGCTTTCACAGTGCTTAAAGGCCAACAAGCTCTAAAACAAAAGAAAGGAGAGACCATTTAATGTCTGCATTTTTCATATAGAAGATAACATAAAAGAAATTAACTTAGAGCAAATCTTAAAAAATTCCAAGTTCATTGTTATATATTAAAAAATACATCTGTATGTGCAACAGTGCGTTGCTACTGCTTTGAGGGAAGCAGAGCCACTCAGCTGGAGGAAGACAATGACTAATCACTTTAAAGCAGAATCTGTTGAAGTGTTAAACTAGCTTTTAGCCCCAGCAGTTCCTTCTGTTATCTGGTTATTTCAGTTCAATAACTCATTTGCTCAAGTTGAAAACCAACTAGGAGGTGAAAAATGAGCAAGGGTTGCTTTCTTCATGCAGAAGAAGAGAATAGAATAGTATAATAAAAATGATGTGATAGCTGAAAAGGTCTGCTGCTTCTGAAATGTTGGGTATGTACTAAACAGAAACAACAGTTAATTAATTGCAGATAGCATTGCATTTTGTAATTTAACTTCTTCTGAAATATTGGACATATTTAAGGTATACTTAAATGACTAGTAAAACCACCATATAACTCATAAGCACTTTCATCTCATGGGGAAATTCTATCCAAATATAGTCTCAAATGAAATACCAAAAATAAGCTTAAAATAAACTACATTCTTTACTTTCTCCTATCTAAGAGACACAAAGTGAGATTGAAACCAGAACTGAAATACTTGATATTTATCAATTGATTTCAATACAGACATTCACTGCTTTATTTCTAATCCACCATCGTATTTTCAAAGTCATAAAAACCCCTTAGCTAAATATGAGAAACACTTTTTGATTTTTTTTTTGGGGGGGGGGAGAGGTGGGTTTAATCAGAAATAATGTTCTTATTCTCAACAGCCCTCCTATCCCTTCCATGCCTGCAGCAGCTCATCACAATATTTAGTAATTCTTAACCCAGCCAGCACTGTTAGCTCATCTACAGGCTGTCTAGTGTGAAAGTCATTGAGCCACTGGCTGCTGGCTCCCCTTTCCTGAAATGCCCTCAGCAAACTGCCTTCCCCACAGAAAACAATTAGACGTGAACAGCAGGGCATCCAGACCATTTGGAGCTTGTCCAGTACAGCCACACATGGAGAAGGGGGAAGTCACTATTCATTTTAATGCTGGCTGCTTCAGAGATGACAACAAAGTATTTATTATCTGAAAGCTGTCAGCATATGTAACGAAGAGAAAGAGGAAGCTGCAGCTCTGTATGTGTTTTGTAAGCCACAGTCACTGCTAGGGAAGTAATATATTCCTAAGTTGTTTAAGCAGTGTATCCAGCTTAAGGCTGAAGTGGTTGTTTATATATTTGTAATAGAATTACACAGAATTATGAGATAGGTGGTTAACAGATGGAGGGACAGAAATTTCCAAGCCCTTGTGTTAAAATTACCTAGGTTATTCTTCTTCAGTAGTCAAAGAGATGTTTGTCAAAAGAAAATGACATACCTCAGGCCAAGGTTTATAAACTTGCACTTCATTGTACTATCCTGTTTACAAATACATGAGACAAACATTAAGAGACTGTAGTTATCTGAAGACTGACTGCAAATGTATTCTCAGTTATGTTTATTCATAAATTGAGTTAAATCTTTTGCACTGATTCAATGGTAAAATCCGTATTACTTCTATTGAGAACAAAAGGGAGACCAGAGTTGCTATCATGGAGTGCCCTAAATTCCAGCTAAAGTCTCCATATTAATGCAGTGCTTTTATCTATTTTAAAATTAATCATTTACAGATGGCTTTTCCTCTAACTTCATGGATGATCTCTGGGAGTGACTCACTGATCTAATTTGTGTCTACAGAACAAGTAGCAAAATTGTGTCATTGTCTAGCTTCGACTTAATGTGCAAAACCCATATCACCACAAAACAATTTTTACAAGACTGGTGATCTCTTTGATCAACTCCATTTTATAAGGCAATAAATATCTACTATCAAAAGAATGTCAAAAAGTATGTGTTTGGAAGATGTACATATTATTTCTTGGAGTCTGACTGTAAGTCAATTGTGGGTCTTTCTTAAGTATTAATTGGTGTATTAATACTTGCTCTTTATGGCAGGTCTGCAACTGTGGTCATCAACACCTTCCAGAGGAAAATAATCTCAAATAGATCTCAATCATCCTGTTTACCAATATGATCAGTGAAAAAAAAATCAGGTTTTTTTTTATTTTCACCTTGCCTAGGAGTAAGACCAAAAGCCAAAAGCTGTTTCTGAAAGGGATTTCCCTTTAATGAGTGGTAGCATAGGATACTTTGAGACATGAAAGGAGGGAAGATACTAGAAGGACTGGAGAGCACTTCACTAGGATGGCAAGGGCAATTTGCCTAAGGAGGCAGCAACAGTACAACAACGTTTATCTGTGCTGAAGTTCTCAATTCTTTAAAAATGAGGAACAGTCTTGAACAGCTTAATCCTTGCTTTATATCACTATTTTTTCCTGACAAGGCTTTTCCCTGTTCTCTTCCCATATCCAAACAGAACCTCCAGCCAAGAACACTAGTTGTGTTCATTTTTTCATCTCATGCTCCAGAAGAAAATCAACTATCTTCCCACCCTGACCCTATATGAGCGTGAGCCAAGGTTGCTCCTTTGTGCGTAGGTGTAAACAGATGTTTAACTCAGTAACTGGTGTCCTTGAGCCTTGTAATTGATTTGCCTCTTCCTGTGGGGATGTGATTCATCATACCCTCTCTCTTCCTTTCATATTTATCCATATACATCAGGAGAAGCAGCCCCACAGGCCACTGGCCAGCAGAGTTGAGGACCCCTTCCTGTAGTCATTAGAGTCCAAAGGACTAGGTGGAAATGACATTAAAATGAAGGTTAGTCCGCTTGATACTTCATCATCATCTTCACCAGTGGAAAAGGGAGAAATTTCTTTTAAGCAGGAATGTGGGGACAAAATTTCCTCTTTATACTGGGCACCAAACCCACAACGTAATCCTAAAGAGAAAAGAGTGTATTTAGATGCTGGACTAACATGCAGAAAGCAGAAGACAACTCAGCCTACTTGCTAATTTAAATGATAGTAAATTGCAGTTCATTAGTACAAATTCATTAGCCCAGAATATTAAAGCAAATTAAGATGAGATACAATCACAAATCCCTCTAGAAATTAAAATTCCTTACCTTGGAGCATAGTACTCAGGTTAGTGGCCTAGACCACAAAAGTCAACAATGTTGGCTTTTACTTTATTTTGGCAAAGGATTTTGGCTGAAGTTGCCAATTCCCTACATGGATTGAGCTGCACAGCCCTTTGGATCCTTACCATATGGCCCTTCAAATCCCTTCCCTTCCTGGGACATGACTTTATTATCTTTTCTTCCAAATGCACTGCTGTAGGTGTTGATTTATAGTAATGGTAGGAGGCTGTACCTTCCAGCCCCTTTCCTGACAGGTTTCTGGGGCCCAATAATTGCTATAGTATATGAGTATATGATTTTTTGTTCGTGTCAGATGCAGAAAGGCACAAAGAAACTGAGGCAATGCTCCATAACTAAACCGCTTGAAGTTTCTCTTCATTTTCTGCTTTGTATGGTCCCATCCCTATGCAGCAGGAAAAGAGGCTGCATCAATCCCATTCACTTCTTGCACCCCCCACAATGTAGGCACTACTCTGCTTCTTTCTCTCTCAACCCCCTCCCCATGATAGCCAGTAAACAAAGGCCATGTTTGGATGAGAAATCCAAACCATTGCAACTGTGTAAGGACAACTTCTCTCTTTCCCATTGATGATGATGGACTTCAAACAACCCTTCCCACCTCAGCCTCATTCTTCCACATCACTGATGCCCCAAGACCACTCCAGTGCCCTGTCCACATATAGCCAACAGCACTTGTTTTAAAACTTATTTAAGGAATTGTAAGGGAATGGGATACAGGAGGTGAAGAGTTCCTTCAAACAAAAGGAACATTACTGTCTCAGTCAAGAATATGTTTTACTTTGAGTCTAAAAATGTATTTATAAGTGCTTTCTGCAAATGACTTGCCATCTTTTTTCCTTTAGGACTTAAAGGTTACAGTAAATTTCAGAGATGCTTTATATTAACTTTGATCTGTGCGTTAAAAATAAGTAGATAAATGGTGCTAAAGTCTTTTCATTCCGGAAGGATGTTGGGTGATAAACTGCAAGGGTCAAATTCTGACCTGCACAACCCCAGAGCAGAACTTCATTACTTCAGCTGTACAGAGAGCTAAAAAGACCTGATTTCCTAGTGGTCCCGAGAGACATAATGATCGACAGGCAGATAAATAAGGAAGTAGAGTTCTAAGAAATATGAAATATCTTTGAATTTAGAGGAAATGAGAAAAGCAGAAGGACCTTTTGCAGTCCAAGTTAAGTGCAGGCTTAAGAATAAAAGGCATAACATTAATTAATCTTCAGATTAAATAAATATTTAATGCAGGAGAAAAGCAAATTGCTAAATCATAAAGTGCTCTAAATTCGGATTAGAAAAGGCTGCTCTTCTGATAAAAATATGTCTTCCTTGAAAACTGTATGCAAGTGAAACTGGAGGAAAGACAGATTGACTCCCAGTAAGAGAAATGGTTTTGCTTCTAGGGATCCAAATGGATAAACTGCATTTTGGGAAAAAGAAAAAGTGAACTGATAGGCTTAAACTTAGAAAATTAAAGGAAATATTCCTGAAATTTTGCCTGACAGGAAATAAAATTCTAAAAATCCAACAATGCCCAAACCCACATGACCACTTTTTTCTTCATTTACATTTCTCTGCACACAAACAGAAAATTATTGATAGCCGTTTTAAAGACAAATGTGCAGTGGTAGAAAGCACATAAGGCATTTCCCTGTCCAACATTTGTCAAAGAAAATTCCAAAGGAAAGCTGCCAGTGATTTATTTTATAATAGATATGACAAATATGGAAATCCAGTGGAAGGTATTGTTGCATTTCTTACATCCATAGATGTCACAATGACTACATTATCCCATTTTTGCATGTGTGTCTCTCTATTCTTAGACAAGGTATGCCTTCTGAAGGAATAGCAAAATATTTCAAAATTGCACATGATCTTTGGGTTAAATCCATCACATAAAGTAGTAAAAGCTAATAGCATTTCGGGAAAAAAAGTTGTATCTTTGTTATTTACAATTTTGTAGCACATAGTAAAGTTATTTCAAATCCCTTTACTTACGGGAACAAATTTTTTTTCAAGTTTTAATTAATGACTTGACACTATCTCGTTTTTTGAGTCACATTACTCAATGTGATACTCCCTATTTTGGATAGAGTTGTAGGATGAAAAACAGACCTTGGAAAAACACAATTTGGCTGGATATGGCCATTAGGCCCTGCTATGGTATACAGCAATAAAGTTACTGTAGAAATTGGATGCTTATTAATAGCAATCATCAGCTCTATAAATCAGACTAGATCTTACCTATATTGATCATGTGATCTCAAATGAATGACACATGGTCCTGGCACAAGCCATGAGAAGAGTGCTGTAGCCTGTAGATTTCATAAAAATAAGGTAGAAAGGACTAAATCCATTCTGTACAGAACAAAAAACTGGAAAGCTTCGCCATTCATCCACCAATCTAAGCCAAAGGCAGTTAGATGATATATTATGATCAATAGAAAAATGTGAAAAATAACAACATGACTGACATTTAAAGAAACCTCAGTGAAATGCTTTTACCTCTATAAATGTCACTGAAGCTTTTGTGGAGTGCCTGGCCACAGCCACTATTTCCATCTCCAGTTTTCCTGAAATGCTCCCTTGGTGCAGAATTTAAAAGCCATCACTGCAAATCTCCTCCCCTTCCTTCTTTTCCCAGCTTTTACTGCTGAGCATGGTGTCTTTCAGTATGGAAGATCTCTTTGGTCAGTTGGGATCAGCTGTTTCAGCTGTGTCCCCTCTCAACTCCTGGTGCACCCCCAGCCTCCTTGCTGGCTGGGTGGGGTGAGGAGCAGAAAGGTCCTGTGCAAGTCCTGCTTAGCAATAACAAAAACATCCCTGTGTCATCACCACTGTTTCCAGCACAAATCCAAAACACAGCCCCATACCAGCTACTGTGAAGAAAATTAACTCTGTTACAGCTAAACCCACCACAAACTTTTTCACATTTTCCTCAGCCTCAGTTTCATCCTGCCATTCACATACTCTATACAACAGAAAAGGAGCAGTTTAAGAAAGTTAGGGCTTTTATTTTCCATTTCCTCCTGTATTTGTTAGATTTCTCTCTCCTCTGTAATTAATTTTCTATTTCTTTATTTGGTCTTTTTTTTCCTTGCAAAAACCTTCTGAAAGATTATCTTTTTAATCCTGTTCTTTATTTAATTTTTGCTTCTTCTTAGTGACTGACTGGTGACTGAAGGCTGCATATCAGAGCCTTTATCCTACAAAAAAGATAGTGAGACTGACCATTTGCAACTTGCACTTCTGTGTGCAAGGGCAGGGGTATGCTAGAGAATGAAATATTAGTTGGTGAGCTACTCTTGCACTGAAATATATTTGAGACATGCAGGAACAGAGTGGAAATTTCTCCATTTTAATGAAATAAGAGAAGCCAGCTAACCAATGTAAAACTCACTCATATTCAGTCAATCCAACATATCCTCTTCAAAGCACTCTCAATTTATTTCAGAGTCCATAAGGGAATAATCAAAAGAAACAATGTCACAAACTATGCCATGTTAGCCACTAAGATTTAGCTGAAATGGGTATAAACAAAGCCTCTCTATTCCTCATGCCTAATTAAAGAGCAGTTAATTATGATTGTTTAGAAGGGACCATTTCACTCAGAAGAAATTTCTAGTGAGAAAGATGAAACCAACTTTAAAAAGCATCTTGATATACGATTTTCTGGGTGGGAATTTAGTTCAGTGAAGAAATATGACAAAATACAAAAAAGCCAAGATGTGAACGTAGGCTGGGGTAACTGTAGGTCTCTTTCAGAACTCCACTGTTCATGCCAGGGATCCATTTCAAAATGCAATCCTGATGTTGTTCTACCATAAATTTTGCTACAAACTCATGTCTGATTTCCACTGTATTTCTTACACTTTGAATAAATGAAGTGGGAAACTGAACAACAAATTCTGAAGTATTCCTCAGGTAACTTGTATCAGAACACAGTATTTAATGAAGTGCCAAAACAGGCAACTGTAGTCCTCCTTTTTGGAAGGACATCAAGCACTGGGGATGCTGGCAATGGCATACATTTTTCATTTGAACGCTATTTCCAGAGACCTTTTTTTCACTTGAAACAATCAATCTCACTTAGGATGCAAACAGCTGTTCTTCATTCAACAACTTCACCCAGAATAAGGGATTTTAAAGGACATATCTGGGGTATTTTCTGTATTCGTATGCAAACTGCTATGAAGATCATGACCAAAAAGTAAAAATAAAAAAATAAAGGTCTTCCCCTGTGTGCAGAAGCAATAACACCACAATATTTTATCACAACATATCAGTTTTTCTGTTCTTCCTCAGTTGTTCTACACCATAGTCAAATCCTATTTTCAGACCCAGGAGTTTCTTAAGGCACATTGTGACAACGTCAAATTGTTTTTAGCAACGGGAGCTTAGAGATTCAAAACCTTTTTTTCTCCAACTTGCTCTTGCAATGTCATTTGCTTTGAGATTTTAAATAAAAGCAGTGAATTTGTGGCTTCCCAGAAGAGACAGGATATATGCTGTACTCAAGAAAAGGAAGAGAGGCAACAGCGCATATGTAATCTTACTTCTGACAAATCTCTTTTCTACCAGTTGACTTTGGTTAAGTAGTCTCAGTATAGGGTAAACAAATTTAATCCAATTTTTATTTCTAAGTATTTTCTCTATTGTTTTCAGTGTGGTACACTAAATCCACCAACCAATCCAAGTTTTTTGGGTAAAAAACCAGTAACTGAAGGGATACCCAACTGTCTTTTCAAGGGGGAAACTAACCACCTTGTCTGCTTGTCTCCTAAGGAAAGGAGATCCTCAGGCCGAGGACCTTTTGGAAAGGCAAACCCAACAGCCTCTCATTCCTAGTTCTGCCAAACCAACACTAAGAAAGACTTGGAATCAATGCTTCTAAAATAAAATTAAAAAGAAAAAAAGTCTGATTTTTATTCATACAGCTATTCTCATTAGGATCAATATTTTTACAATGCTTCCTGAAACAAAAGTATTTTTAAACATCCTCAGCAGAACTTTTGTTGTGGCTATACATAAACATAATACTAACATGCCTTTTGCAATAGAGAATTTGAGAGCCAGATTTTGTGTAAACAACATTAAGAGTTGCCCCTCCTTGCTTGTGTCTCCCTCCCTCACCATTAATAGGCAACATGGTAGGTTACCACACGCTAAATCCATTTAGCACTCACTAAATTTCCCAAATGTTAAAATCCTTCTTTATAGCATTAAGAAACCCCAAAATCTCCTTCCAATGATACAATCAATCAGCCCATACTTTAAACAGCTGTAAACTAAGATTAACATTAACATAAATTTATGTCCTACAGGGCAAACTAAGAAAATTCAGGATTTATCTACTCTAAAAAAGCACATTTTAAAAAGTATTATGTCAATGATGCAGCAAACTCAAGGAAGTTTCATGTTAAAAGGATAAAAATTGACTTACTACTGTGATTACATAGAAATATTCCAAAGATGTTTTATTCTGTGTCTTCCCTATAACATTGCCTTTGCTGGCATAATAACCATAAGAAATTTTAAGTAACTAATTTAATGTCAATAGGTAATATTTTCAGCTCTTTATGGTCTTCCTATATAGCATAGTCCAGCTATGGATTTTAGTAATTAAAATTGTTTGTCTCGTGACCATCAGAAGAAATAGCAACAATGTAAGAAAGGCAAGCATATCAGTGAAGATGTCTCAAAGAAGTCAGCTTTTTTCCATGCAGCTCTTAAGAACATCAACTTTGTAAAGGCATCTCAACAACCGTCAACACCTGCTATATATTAATATTCTACTTGAGAATTTTTACTCAAGATGTCCAGGTTGCAGATGTGGGTCATTATTGTATTCTATCTATTGTAATAGAAGTGTTTTCATCTTCACTAGCTACAATTCTTTCAATTACAAAAGTGCATTGCTATTACTGTTAAATTCATTAAACAGACAGCAAATGTTTTGCACAAATTTGAGCAGAGAGTTTTGTAACTGAAAGGCACCTTTGGGTACTGCTCTTTCTCCATTAGACAACATGCTGTACAATATGGCTCCTGATGTTTGAGAGATGGGACTATCATCCCCAGGAAACTATTCTGTCTCTAACACTGAAGAGGTATCCTGACACTCAGCTTAAATATTGTATTGTTCGGATTCATTTTTTTACTCCCACACATATTCTTGTAACACATTCTAAACAATCTCACTCTACGCTGTGAGAATCACATGCCATATGCAAGTCAGAATGTCTTTTTCATCTTTCCTTTTTCACTATAACTTCCCTTCATTGCATTTCATTGTGTGGACACTTACCTGACATGCCCCTAGAAAACACTACCATTACTGTGGAGGGAGAGAAAGGCCACCAAGCGTGCTCTGAAAGACTTTATATTCCCAATGATTATTAGCATTCATTGTGTTTCAGAAGTTGCTATCACATGGGAAACACCTTCTAACATATATGCATAAATTCAGGCATCCTTTCCCGTAGTTGCAACAGCACAAGAAGAATTACTACACCTGAAGGCCATTGAAGACATTCACACAGAAAAAAAAATCTGTCATCTGTCTTTCTATCTATCATATCACTTAATCTTGCATTAGGATGAGATTTGACAGGTTACAGATAAAAAACAGGGAAAACAATTGCAAAAATGGGATCCAAACAGAGAGACTCAAGCCTTGCCAATGTTTCCTTTCACTGCTAACCCGATACCACTGTACTGTAAATATTTTTTGCCACTGCCGCAGTTTAATTTCTTTGTGAACTCAGAATGAGAAACCAGGGGAAATGAGAACATTTCTAACAAGGAATACCTTGCAAAATGCATTTTCCTTTGTTCTTTTTGTTTTAATCAGACTTCATTCATCCTGATTCCATGAAACAATATTAAGCAGCTACCTATTATTTTGATTGAATTCAATCAAGCAGAATAACATTAAAATTTTGTCCCAAATATTCAGTTTAGAGCAGCAAGACTTGATAGTGCTAGAGGGGAAAAAACTCAAGTCTGTAAGAACTATCCCCCAGTGTTACTCTCTCTCACAAATGGGTAGTTACTCCACATATACGTGATTAGGAACCAAAGCAAGTAATTTCTTAGGTTGTCTTCAGTTCTCTGTTTGAAAAATTCACTAACCAATGTGGTTAATCATCTAACTGTTCCCTAGGTAAGTGAAAGCAATATAGCATAAAGCAGTTTTAAAGAATATGAAGGACGCATTGAAAAAATATATCAGCAACAGTGCTGACTTCGGAGACTCCTTTTTTCTTTTTAATGTTAATAGTTGTATCTATGGTAGCTTTATGATTTGCTTTTTCAGGCATTTATTTGTACTGGCTCTTCTTTCTTTTTTTGACTGACCAATTAATAATCAAAACATAATCAGCAATGATAAAATCAAAATAAGTGCAAGTCCTTTGGTAAAGGTCTGCCAATCTGTATGATCACACATGTTAATGTGATATAACCCATCCTCTCCTATTATTCACTTGGACCAAATTTAAGACCTGAAGTTGAAACAAAATTCTCCTGTGGTTACTGGCCAGGTCTATATTAAGATTTAATACTTTTCTGAAATTGCATACACATATCAGGTCCCTAAACTCTGAGATCTGTACATTTTGGCGGAACAGAACCATTTAATTGTAAAAGTTACAGTGAGGCTTGACGGTGACCACTCTCTATGGTGGTGCAGCACGCAGTGCAGCACACACACAGCCTGTGAGGTCAACAACAATTTCCTCTGTTAGAACAAATTAGGTGTGCCACTTACACCCCAACAGCATAGCAAAATTGCAAAACTGATTCCCCAGGTGGATAAAGCTTCCATCCAATTAATTTAATTTTTACAGTGGTTCAAAAGCAATCTGCTTTAAATGAAAAAGTAACTCTGCAATATTGTGTTAAGGATCCGAGATTTGGCTCTCACCTATGCTTAGGTCAACTCGCTGTCTCACAGCAAGGCAATATTACTCAAATATGTTGTTGACTATATTAAAAAGCCAGCAAAGAACAGAGCATTTGCTGTGTGTGCACCTACCTTGCTTTATTCACTTCAGCTTGACCTCCACAGCTTGTATCCAAGGCAACCATTTTAACTGCTTTCACTGATGACTTTTATTCTTTTTCTACTTTTATTTCTCTTTTGTTTCTTTGGGTGGGGTTTTTTTAAGGACACAAGGAAATCCTCTCACAAACATGCATTCCCTCTTATCTGAGCATGATATTGATCATAGGATTTGGTCTGTCACAGACTTAAGTTCTCCAAGAACTGTCAGCCATGCAGAATCAGCATATTCCAACAAAATAACATCTTATGCTGAATTTAACAACATTAAAGAATAATACTCATCATGTCAGAAGCTCTTTATGTAGTTGAGAAGAATACTTTACTATATGCTCCAGGAAAAGTAATTTAAATCCAGCAACTTTGCCACAGTCAAAAAAGTTTGTCCAAGAGGAAGCAGAACAAGTGAGTATCATCTTCCCCTGGATAGGAATGTTGCCAGTAAATGCACTGTAACTAGATCTCAAAGCTGGAACTGCACATGTGGATAACCCACACTCCTTTTCACAATTTCAAAAATCAAAATAAATTATTTTTTCATTATTTTCTTATTGTTAGGCTATTTATAAGGCATACTTCCCCTAAGGGAGGAGTTCACTGCATATGTCATTTTTCATTACATCAGGAAAAATCTCCTCGGACTTGTAAATAGCTATGTTTTTAATAGCATCTGATAGCACCACGAGGCACTGACTAGGATCATAGCCAATGAGAAGATAAAACCCATATGGTCCATTTATCACCAAGATAATCATTAAGAACACCTTCTGCATTTTCACCACTCTGAAGCATATGAGATCTACAAAGGAGTAAGCAATCAGAGAAATAAAATCAAACTTTGTATTCAAAGGTATGGGCAACTACTCTCTTCTGACTTCTACATATTCCATGTGAAAAAAATCCCAGAAATGCTGTGCTCAAAAGCAGTGCTGTGATATAAAGAATCACCTTCCGCAGGGTTTTGGAAATACACCATAATATGTTGCCCCCAGTCCAACCTCCTCTCCATCCATTCCAGCTGTGCTATTCAACATAGGACACTGGGATTTATACAGGGGTCTGTATGAATCAACAACAACAAGAAAACCTTTCCAAAAAAAAATGATCTTGGCTCAACTCTGTGGTTATTAGAGTAATCTTGAGAGGAATAAGAAAGCCAAATTTAGAGAAAATGAAGGCTTTAGCAAACAGAGAGAGTTAATACTAATGGTAGACCGTAACAGAAAAGTGGAAAATAAGATAGCATGGAAACTTGCATTTGCTCTCAGCCTCAGACTTTACCCTCTCCTT
This sequence comes from Aleadryas rufinucha, assembly GCA_013397815.1. Classification (NCBI taxonomy): domain Eukaryota; kingdom Metazoa; phylum Chordata; class Aves; order Passeriformes; genus Aleadryas; species Aleadryas rufinucha. The sequence goes on from VZTH01010711.1 coordinate 147,806, forward strand.
TTGATTAACCATGCCAGGGAGACACTACTGCTGCTGCTTGCTTTTCCTTACAGAAATTCAAGCATTGGAATTCCACCCAGCTGATAAATTATGTAACAACATTAAGAATACCCATTTTATTTTTTTAACTTTAGCAATATCTCTGCCTGAATTTTGTAGTAAAAGATCTTGGAGAAAATATTTGTGGTTCATTTCTTGATCAAACAACCTGAAAAATGAGCCAAAGAGACACTGCAGCAGCATTATAAAAATACAGAAATTATTAAGTTTTTGAACTTCACACACATCAGCTGTCTAAAAAGAAAAATATACATGAGCAGTAACAGGGCTGTTAAAACAACCAAAGACACCTATACAGACATTCGGTTTTTATTTTTATAAAAAAGGTCAGATTTATTAGTGCCAATGTATGTTCATGGAAGGAAACAAAAACTAAGCTAATCTGAGTAGCAACTTACATCAAAGGATATCAAAATAACATTTCTTGTAAGTGAAACATAATACTTCATTTAAACTTAATTCTTGCAAACTAGAAGTCCTTGTTATCTGTCTATGAAGCCTTTAAAGAAAAGTTGCTACAGTCAAACAGGGTCCTGATGGAACTTGGCACATAAAGAAACAATTCCATATTCACCCATACAATACCTCTCACTCTCCTGGAGCACTCATTCATACAATACTTACATAATGCATATACATTATGACTAAAGCCATGTACGGCCTAAAGCACATAGAATATCTCAGTTCTAAATGTAACATATCTCTACATCAAAAGCAGGTCACTGTATTTACAGCAGAAGATCTCTCTCTGCAGATGGGGCTTTTGCTTGAAGATCCTTTTGTTAGTGTATGCTAAGATGCTCGAGATGTCAAATTATTTATCAAATTAGAAGTGTATCTACAGGAAGATCTGTCTGATTGTGTGCGAGGATTCTAAGGCAATAATAGTAGTTGTTCCACAGGAATAGCGCTGCCATTGCAACCCACTTTCCGTCGGAGCAATAAAGCCTTCCTTCTCCAGATGCAGCCAGGTATAGTGAGACATTCATGATCTGCAAACTGTTGGCTCAAAAGTCTAAAATGTCTTGGTTTGTTTGTTTTTAATGTTCATGGAATAGCACCATAGGAATTCACACTCGATATCAAAAAAATCCTGGGTCTGTTGTTTTGTTTTGTTTTTTTCACCATCACAGATATTCTTACTCTTAGGAAAAAAAAAAACCACTAACAAAAACCTCTTTGGGAAACTTCTCTTTTGGACACTACTGCAGCTTCATTTCTGAGTAACTACATCAGGCAAATAGCTCATTCACAAAAAGGTCCAAAGAAATAAAGCTTAGCAGTGGTTTCAAATGTACTGCTGAAAACAAATTCAGTAGGAGGCGTTTCAGATGTTCCTTGACCATTTCTCTTTCTCATGGATACTGATTTTGATTCAGGACAGGTTTTCATTTCAGTCTCTTTCTATATTCAGTGCAAAATAAGAGCACATCATCAGAGATAGCTTACTTAACCAGTAAACCAAACATTTTCAGACGCTTACACCATTCAAATTCAGTCAACTAGTGATGACTGATGTAACAGTTCAGACTTCTGTCATTAGTAAAACAAAATACTCTATAGATCAGTTATGTTTCAGAAGTAGGATTTTCCAGTTTCAAAACACTGATAACCTGATATGACTGATGAATTTGTAAAAAATACAGAACAATGCAGGAAAGTCTTCCCATTTCATATCTTCTTTCAAGTCTTGTACACGCTGTACGCGGGATTCAAAGTCAAAGCAACTGGGTAGAAGGACAATATTTTGAGTGTATGACCTAAAAGAGCTTCTTTTCCTCCTAGACATGATACAATTGTCAGTAGGAAGAATAGTCTACGAGGTCACTTCCCCTGAATGAAACTGATTGAATCCACACGCAGTTCTAGCAAATACTGGACCATGAACAAAAGCTTTTATGTTTTCCCTGCATGCAAAGTCCTTTCACAAGCTCTGCAGAGACAGTCAAGTATGGAGCCTGCACATCATCATCTTGACTTTTCCACTGGGGTAGATGATTTTCTTCTTTTATTTTATTTCAGTCTCTAGTCTTATAAGTCAGCATTTCAACTGAACTTATAATAAACATTTGTGCTATTAACGTCAGTTTAAAAAACAAAAATGACACGCCTTCCTTCCTTTACACTGTGCGTTATTTCTTTCTCACTCTCCTTTTCTGGCATAGAGGTTCTTGTGTTATTTTTTGGTGTGCACGCTATCTGGATATTTTATACTTCTGTATCGTATATGAAATCCTTTCTTGTTGATTGTATCATCAGTGTGAAAGTGAAGTAAAAGAGATTCCCCTGCTGAATAAATTTCTTCTGGTGGCTAAAACAAATAAATAAAAAGAAAAAAATTATTTGTCCACTCTGTGCATTCATTCACTACTTTTTTCCCTTATGAATATTTCTCTTTACCTGCTATGCCTCATCATGTAATTCCACTGTGTCTCATATGATGCCGTCTGACATCATAGACAGAATAGTTCTATCTCATTCAGCTGTCAATTGCAGGCTAGGAATTTTTGAGGCAGACTGAGGAAATAACCTAAACTAGTTTTTCTTTAGTTCAGCTGGAGTAAGACAGTGACTGGGCAGGACCATGTATAATATTCTAAATTTAGATAAACCGAGGTCAATACCTATTTTCTATCTTATTCTTCATAGCCCTCACAATGTCCTGTTTTATTACTGAAGCATATTGATCAGAAATACCAGCTGAACTACCAAATCCTCCTTCTAAAGTTGAGAAGCTGGTGATATATACTAACAGTGTCTTTTTCCCACTCCAGTTTGGATCATTTTGCTTTTTACTTTCAATAGTTTTTCTATTTAATTGTATCTTTCCTATGTGGCATCTGAAGCCATTCATTTACATCTTACCAGAACCAAACTACCGCCACCAATACTCAATCATTCCACCCCAGGCCCCAAAAAGAAGAAAATAACTCAGCCCATTTTCTTGTTTGCTGCCCTTGTACTTGTAAAATACGGTAACTTGCAAAGAAAAGTATTGTTTTCTGTAAATTAGTGGATTTTAGGCTCAGCTGTAGCATTTCCCTTAGAATATATCCCCTGCAATTCAAGTGGAAGCACCTCTTGTGCATCATTAATTAGTGTTCAAAATTACACTAAAATTATTTAAAAGCCAGTTTACAAGTAACTTGTCTGAATGACTAAGATATTTGATTCAGCACAGTGGCTGAAAAAAGTGACACATAATTACTTAAGAGCTCCTGTCATCTCATGTGGAGTCTTTGAAGCCTTTTATCTAGGCAAAGAGTACATGTATGAAAGTGTGCTTGCACTGGCCCACTTATAAAGAATTGATGAGGACTTGTGGGATCATTGCACTGGTTTTCGCAAGGCAGGCAGCCAGCAGACCAATGCAAGTCTAAAATGAGAAATAGGATACAGCATTTTCAGGGTGTCATCTGGCCAGTTTCCTCTGTGTCTCACAGTTAAAATATGTCAGAGAATGTATATAGGATTTCAGAGTTTTCTTAAGACTCATATTAATCACCCAGGTTAGGAGTACATTTTTTTCCTAAAATCAGACTTAATAGTCAATGAGCACATTACAAATACTTCTCAGCTGCCCCTCCTACTGTAAAATGTGGCTTTTTTCCAATTCAAAGGATTTTAATGTAATAATTTTCAACATTGGTGCATTTCCCTCTGTGTAAGGGAAAAAGCTGCTAACTTTTTTTGTGTGCTGATAAACACACCACCACCAACTACTTAAAGCTGAACATAACATTACAATACTTTGGTCAAAAAATAGGTAAGAATATTTATTGATGAAAGTATTTCAAGGGAGTTATTGTACTACAATACTGCAAATTTATACATTAAAATCTGAAGTAGATAATCTAGTATCTTCACTACAAGGTGTAGTAACTGAATCTTATGACCCTTACCTTCCTCTGCCCTGCCTTGCTTATTCTTTTTGTAGAAACAAACAAAAAAGTTTTTTACCTATTTGCTTACCCCAGAACCACAAAATCGACCAAGTCTCACAGCTGTCTTATCATGACCATCAAAAAGCTCCACGTAATCGTAGCCACAGTCTGCCTCCTCCTCAACCTCGAAAGTCTGGAACATTAACTCGACGCGAGAGCCGCGCTCAGCCACCAGGAGCCAGTCGCAGTCTGCCTGAACCGGGTAGTTGTTATCACCAAACTGAGCATGCGAGTACAGGTCCTTGGGCTTGAGCTCAGCCTTCAACCGACCACCACACTCTAAATAGAGAGGAAAAAAGATGACGAAGCTTATTCAGTGCAAATTTGTGTTTTCTTTTCATAGATGCCCAGTCTTACTCAGGCTGAGTGCATTTTAATGTCACAAGCAGGTTAATCAAAAAAGCTGAGAGCGAAGTACTACCCTGTAGGAATATAAAACCATCATTTTGAGTATTTCTTATATCAGTCCTGTTTATAACTAGAGAGACTTGAACATAGTTCATAATTTCCAAGTGAAAGACAAAGACAGGGAACACCAACGCTATAAGGAATGTGGCTTAAGCAGTATTACAGCCTTTGGTCAGGCAGTTGAAAGGTTCCTGTGGCCCGCAAGGCAGTTGCTGTAAGGGTACCCACATTTCAGTGGTGACACTTCCACATGAGTTAATGACACCATTTGCAAGTGATAGTGATCAGCTCCAGCACACACACAGTCAGCAACTGAGTGAAAAAATCTTTTGTTTCACCATATTTCAGCTTTAACCATAATGGGGCACTTGGAGAGCCAGCTCAATACTAAACACCACTGCCTACTCTTGTTTGCTGTGTAGTTCTTGAACAGGCCTTTCTCTGCAAATGACCATAGCTGGGAGAAAGCTGCTGCTACCAGAGAAAATCTTGTAGCTGACAGCCTGCTCATGAGGCAAGCCTTTGGCAGGAGATCTCTGCCTTTTGTCAAAACCACTATTTTAGCATAAATCCCTATTTGTACACAGCTGCAAAATGGATGTGGGGCTTTAGAGCTTGTTTATAACTGCTCAAAGAGTTCAGAATTTAAATATGAATTAGCTTTAGTGTACAGGTGAATAAGCTGTCCAATAAATAAAGAAAAGTGTTATTAGAATCCAACCAAGAATGGATGGAAATTGTACTTAAAGGAAAAAATGCATTGTTTATCATGTTTCCAAAAGGTGGGTAGAGGCTTTTTTACTTTACAGGTACAAAGATTTCAATGCAAACAGAATAATCTAATTTTGGTTTCTCATCAAGAACAAATTATCTCTTACAGCACCCAAAAAATCATCAAGTGCAAATGAGCTTGAACAAAATACTGAGACTCACAAGTTTAGACTTAATTTTTATAAATAAATGAACAGATAATTTCATCTGCATTTTAAAATTTGTTGGTATTATTGATTGATCATTTTAGAGTAACCTGAAACAAACCGGGAGATTCAAATCTTTCTAAGCTTTGGTGAAGAGACAGTTTGAATCTGACTTCAATGTCACGAACTCCACCCACACTAAACATTGACCAATTGCACTCCTATACTGTGAGGAGTCACATTTCAGCTAAGAGTTAATAACGGTAATGACCAAATCCTTACTTTTTAAAAAGGGTGGGTTTTGTCTTAATAGGGAAATGAAGGAATAAAACCAGGAAATACAAACTTTGCAAGTAATCCATTATGCATGATCTGTTCAATTTGAAATTTCAGATTTTCTGTTTTTAAAGAACAAATAAGAGCACATGATAAAACATCGGCAAATAAGATAGTTCAAGCAGTTATTTCTCATTGATATTCTAATATACTGGTTTTTCTCCCTATTCTGAATTTCATTTATTTCCTTTTCTTTTGTTGAGGGGAGAGGGGGTTGTTTTGGGTTTATTTTTTGTTTGACTGGACTCTTGCCAATATAAGGAACATCTCCCCGTCTCAGACACCAAACAGCTACAAAGGAAAAAATGTTCATTGAACTGTCTACATTCTTTCCCTCTGCTTGCTACAGAGGACAGGAGCATAAAGGAAAGTTGTAGCCATCAACCACAGAAAATGGCAATTCCCATTCCCCTGCCCTTCTCTCACAGATTATAGCCTCATATTTTAGTATAGAAATTACAAGCCAAATTTTCCATTTCTTAAGAATTAAGTTGTAGTTTCAGAAGTCTACATCCAGCCTGCACAACGAGGCACTGCATAAGACAAGTGGGGCAGTGCCAGGCAGCACTGCTCGCTCTGCCTTGGCACCAGAGCTAACCCAGCCGCACCACCCATCGTGGTTTCCATTGTGCAGGCACGGCTGCTCTGCTGCAGGCAAGATGCACGATTCTGACTGTAAGGAAATATGTCCAACTTGTAAAATGATGGTCATCTGGCAGCTTCAGGTGAAAGACTTTTTCTATATCAGCTAAGGCACAAAAACCCTCTCATGTTTCACGACCTTTCTAGGGATTTTTAGGCTCCTTACAAATATAAGAGCAAATGGAGCACAGTTTCCTGGCTGTTTAACAAGCCAGACAGATGGGAAAAGCTTAAACCCACACCGTCTGAACTAACGAAACAAGATTATAAATTTGATTCAGCACTCCCATACTGAACTATTACAGCTATTTTGGAAGCAACACAGGCCTCTAAGCTGAGTGACATCTGAGATATCCAAATTTGTTTGAGACATACTCCCAGCACTGACAGATAGGAATAGGACCTACAGTAGATCTACAATCTCCTAGAGCAGTGGCTGGAGGCCAGGCACCATAAATGAAGCTGTCCAGAAGAGAACTAGATGCCTGAGTCAGGGCAAACAGATCACTCCCTGAGCAATGATGTTTAATGCTCTGTCAGGAGCACTTTTTATGAATTCCTCTTGGATGGGTTATGCCTTTTCTGAGAAGGGAAAGTATGACAGAATCTCCTTCTAAAACTGTGTTGCACTTTCAAAACAGCATTTTATAAGTTTTGCTCCACCCAAGGAAGCCTTTCTATCCAGTTTATTTTTTTAAACTTTACTGTATTTGCTGCTACATTTTTATCCCATTTTCTGAAATATTAAATGGAAATTTAGAAATTTGATAGCACTTCAAGCCAAAAAGTGTCATAGAAGGGAAATCAACATCATCGACAGTGTCCACTGGAATACTAAGAGGCCATAAAATCATGAAGATGCCAGGAATGCTGTAGCAGAGACAGCTCTGGGTGTAGAACCCAGCTACTCATTCACTGCTATTGTGTTACACCAGTCCTTTTACTGAGTGAGTTCTGCCAACATGTTAGAAGTGAAGGGAGAAGCTTCCTCAGCACTCCCTGTCTGCCTGAACAGCTATGCAGGATTGAACACAGCCTTGTATATTTCCCTTGCATACAATCAAGTATTTTTTTCTAGAAAAGATAAACTAAGGGAATACAATCCTCTGCCCATACACTTGTTAGGTCTCTGCTCATTCACACGTGTACCCATAGCAGAGAGGTAAAATTCTCACAGAATGCTCACAGAGCACCTGTGTTTGGCTCAAGACTGGAGGAATAAACTGCAAGATCTGAGTCGTCCCTCATTCAAACACTACCCTCCAGGTACATGCCAGTGATGAGAGTTCATCTCAGGGAGCAGCCTGTGCAACAGCAGCTGACAGAAATAAAAGTCCTCTCTTAAGGAGGCAAACCTCGGAGTTTTTTATAACATTCTTAAAAACCAGGTAGATTTTATTTCTCTCAGTTTCTCAGAAAAGCATGCTAAGAATGTTTTTATATTCAAGGCACATAACACTCAGCAGATATGAGGGAAAATTCAGCAAGTCCTAAAAATTGAAAGTTTTGTTACAGGTTAGGGAGTATTCATCTGAACTTCATTCACACACTGACTGCTCCAATTCTGCAAACTAAAAGTGAGAAGAATAAATGAGACAGCAGTTTTGCAACACCTGTTCTAGCAAGAGTTCTGACCTTTAATTATATACCTTGAGGTAATTAAAAAGGGGTAATTATTACTTCTATCTAATTTTGCATCTAAGGGAAAGTGTTACTGCAGTAGGGAAGGCAAAACATTGCATGCTTGTAAAAGAGGATTTTCCACAAGAACAACAAACTGAATTACAGGTAGCTAAACTTTTCACTTTCAAGGCCCAGATCATAAAGAGTTCATATACTGTTGTCTACTCTCTTTCTCTGAAAGGGAAATTAAATTACCAAAGATTTTGAATTATTTGTAACAAAGCAGAAGGAAAAAAAGAGGAAATGCCAGCATTGATATATATGAGGGCTTTTTAGCTGAGCACTACACATCAACTTGATGGATACTTTGGGTAATACCAAATTACTTTAACAGTGACTCATCACCTTGATTATTCTTTTTATAACTATTACCTGTCATTAAATGTTATCTCCTAGCAGAGATATTTATGGAATATTTTCTGCATTATTTATTGCCTGGATACATAAGAATGAACTCTGGAAAGTTAAGACAGACATTACGATTGAAGAAGAAAACAAAGGCCGAAAAAACCCCAAATCTCCTTGTTTTACAGCAGGCACTGGATGTTCAGAGGTTCAGCACTAGGGGCCACTGTAAGCCAAGCAACGTCGGGGGAAAAATCTACACACTGAAAATGTCCCAAAAACTCTGTTAATGCAATTGCAAACCACTGTTTCCAACTTCAGTGACTCCTGCCAAACAAGAAAATTGAATGGTAAATATAAAGGACATTATATTCTAAAGGTCCTAAGAAAGTCTTCAACGTTGTTTTTTTTTTTCTTATTCTTCTTTGGCTTGTCTTTCCTTTTAAGCAGTACAGGAAAGTAATATCTGTTTAAACAAAAATCTCGGTTTTGTTTAAGTTAGAACAGGAAAGTAATGGAGGGGCATCACATGTCCCACTTAAGTGTTGTCATTACAAATACAGTGAAAAGATATTGAATCTTTTATGATCTCAGGTCATGAATCCTAAAGAATCTCATTTCTTATCAGACTTTGTTTCAACATCTTTTAATTTCTTACCTATGAGAGAGAGACAAGGAGAAAGAAATATCTAAAATATTAGAGAATGCTTTCTTGCAATCTCAGACTTTTCCTACTGTGCTTAAGGCTTCATTAGATAGAGCTGTTGCATTGTCTTATCTGTGAACTCCTCCCATTCCTACAAAAAAAAGTCTGAATATCTACCACCAAAGAACAGGTGAGTTATTAGTAAACAGCACATCCTGATTTCCGACCTGTAGAGTGCGTTGCTTGGAAGCCTTTTCTTTGAACTGATGCATCAGAAATAAAGCGGAGAAACATTTTGTTTCCAGTAGCAATAAGAGGATCTGGTATTTTACTGCCACATAAGCGTCCCAGGATTGGCGATTTTTCACTTTCACCATCAAACACTTCCAAGTGGTCATAAGCACATTCTTGATGTTGTTCTATTTCAAATTCGTTGAATGCCTAGGGGAAAAAAAGTAAAATGACCCATTGTGGTACTGTATTTACATGGTACATATGTACATATGTTAGTATGTTCTAGAATACAAGGATGCAGTTAAAATGACAGATTTAACATTATTGCCTCTACAAACCTGTAGATTTGAATAACATATTGATCCTGAGAAAGTGGAATAAAAGGTAAGACAGTGAACTTCAAGAGTGCATCATCCTTCACACAGAAAGGCATTAGAATCTTTATAACCAACTACTATCTATCAGAGAATATTAAATCTAGAATACTGCTGCCTTTCTGCTGAATTTGCACTGGTTTTAGGATTATTATAAATTTCACAGAGCATTCAAAACAGCAAAAAGTCAGAAATTATTGTTTCCTCGCACAGTTGAGGATTGATTGAAACATCTGCAAAACATAATGGCTCCCTCCCCGCCCTTTTTGAAACCTACATCACACTGCAACTAAAGCCTCTGAGAATGACTTTTCCACATGAAGGTTTATGCATGTAAGTTGTATTTTCTAATCTATTATCTAGACATCTATTTTTTTATTATTACAACTTGATGTTTCAGGCTGCGCCCTTCATGCTAAGGTCAGATTTTTGCTAGTGAAAGCATTGTGAAAAATAAAAAAGTTGTGTTAATTGTTCATAAGAAAAAACTTCAGGTGGTTCCAGAATGTGTATTCCATACCTGACAGAAACTGTTAACACACATACAGCTCATACCTGCATTTCATATATGGAAGAGTGTCTTCCAAAACTAGAATGATACAAACTAACTTATTTCAAGGGGACGTCTAAGAGTTTTCAGACAAGACTTTTTGACCAGGGCTAAATTTCAACAACAACACTGAAACTTAATATCTGGTAATTTCCCCTCATGTAAACACTGAGTAGGCAATATACATCTTTGTGAATTTTCAGAGTAACCTACCTTTAAAGGTGAAATTCAAAATCTATTTTGTTCAACAAAATAGCGTAAAAACACCAAGTACAAATGCTTTCATGAGTAGTCATATAGTTGACTGTTTATTAAAAAAACCCCAAAAAATCTCATACAAAAACCCAAAAACCAAACAGAAAAGGATTAAGAAACAATAATTAAAAGGAATAAAACTGAACAATCGTATGCCGAGCAAATATCACAATTAAGCACTCTCTCTAGTACACCAAACCAAATCTGACCAACCAAATCACTTGTGGAACTCTGAGTGTGTGAAATGCAATGGAAATTTATATTAACAGCTGACCTAAAGAATATATAAAGAGCTAACACAAAGGTGTTGTTTTTTTTTTCCAGAGATCTTCAATATTCAGAGTAACACTTGTATTTTTGCGAAGAGCTGTGTGATGCAGTGGATGCAGGTTCATTTCACTGTAAAAATTTGGGGTTTACATTAATGGACTGAAACTGCAGAGGCAGTGAAAAAGGCTGTACAGCAGTCACTCCCACTGCTCTTAAAATGTGGTCAGCCATCCTACTTTTATGATGCCAAGTATGTGTTGTCATTTATACCCAAATAAAATCCGATGGATTAAGAAAACCCCAGAAAGCTGAGAGACTAACTCTCAGTGAAGGAGTTAGTTAAACACAGTATTGAGTCAAGCCAACTTGGAATCAAGGGGGGCAACAGACACGATCCAAGAGCAGCCTGCAGAAATTCATTTTCTTTTAGAGGAAAATGATATCTGTTTTGTTCACTTCTCACCAGCATGAAAAAATCCCCAACAAAACCAACACTCTCCAGGAAGCATATCTCACTGTGAACCGTAAGACACACCTATTATTTTTAATATTTGACTTCTCACTGGGATTCCTAAGCCTGCAGGAGCACAGTACATGTTATATTGTGTCCCTCAAACATGACCAGAAAAAAGTCCAAAATCTGTTGTGGGTCTAGCAAATGATTCCAGCAATTCCAAAGAGAATCCAAGGAACTTGTTTTTTAAAGGAAAATCAGATCTTAATATGCATAGTCTTTTAAAATCTCAAAACACCTGATATTTTAAAACACCCAAAGGCAGTCTCCATATTTTTAAAAATCAGTCAGTTCCTTGCAGGTTTGAAATGGGAGAACTGACACAAACTTCCCTTAAAGTTAAACATAAGAGAATAGTTGCTGCCAACAGAGTTCACAAATGATTTAATAAAGTTGATAGTATATTTAAATCACACCCTGTCTTCCTGGGACAAATACTTTTGAATTCCTACCCCATCATGACTATTTTAACCCCATGTAAAGATTTGTCTCCTTAGAGGGAATGGTGTTCAGAAATGTTACATGTAGCTTCTGACCATCCAGCCCTTTCTATCTACACCACTCAGCCGAGCAGATATGTTGGTGGCACTTATGGGGAGCTGCCTGGATGGGACACTTAAGCCTGTCTCTTATAAACATCCAGCTGATTAGCTCATGAAAATCAGTCTCTCTACTATGTACATTTTCAAAGCCATCTTTATCTACACATTTCATTTAAAAGTTCAGAAGCACATATCCATTTTTCCATAGGCTTCTTAATTGCACCAAATGCTTAAATTTAGCCTGTTCAGGAAGAGACTTTTCAATGATTAGGAGAGTGACAGCAATCACAACAAAAGATTAGTTTCTATACATACACCCTTCTCAAAAAACAAAGCACAGCCTCACAATTCATGCGGTTTGTTACCATGAAGTAACCAATTCTCTTCTTGCTCAGTTTGAACAAGTAAACTTAAATACAGTGTGGAAGTCTAAGAAAAAATATTGATCCATTGTGGAATTATAGTATTAATACATTGATATGGGACCTTGCTGTAGTACACAAAGATATTATACACATAGAAATTAGGAATTGACCCTACTGGCTTACACAGAAGAGCAGATCTCCGACTCTAAATCATGGAGGCATTTTTAAAATTCTATCTAGTAAAATTTTGTCTAGTTTTCCAATTCCATTGGCAAAAGCCAATTTTAAAAACCCTCTTCTCTGTACATTAGACCACGAAATATTTCACTGAAGAAATCTGCATGTTGGAATTTTGCCTGCTGTGGGTACAAGTATTGGAAAAGCTTGTAAAGTAACATGCCCATGTCCATGCCTGGCTGGGGTTTACTCAGCCAAGCAGGAAGAATATGTGCTCAGAAGCAGCAGTAGAAAGGCTGCCTGAATTAGAAACCTATTTTTCCCCCTTAGAATGGACAGAGCATGCACACCACTCGTTCTCCACCATCCCCATCCCCTCCAGTACAGTTTAACTCTTTTACTTTTGGTAAACAGCGATCAATACACGATCCCACATCAGTACCAGTAACAGGAGTGGTTTAACCCCAGGCAGCAGCCAAGCCCCACACAGCCACTTGCTCACTCCCCCACCAGTAGGGCTGGGGAGAGAATTGGAAGTGTAAACGATAGAAAACTCGTGGGCTGAGATAAGGACAGTTTAATAGGGAAAGCAAAAGCCGCACATACAAGTAAAGCAAAACAAGGAATCAATTCACTGCTTCCCATGGGCAGGCAGGTGTTCAGCCATCATATGGGCTCCATCATGTGTAATGGTTACTGGGGAAGACAAACACCCAAATACCATCCCCTTTCTCCTTCTTCACCCAATTTGATATCCTGAGCATGATGCCATATAGTCTGGAATATCCCTGTGGTCATTTCGTGCCACCTATCCCGTCTGTGTCTCGCCCCAACCTCCCATGAACCCATGGTTCTGTGTAAGCCCTGCTTAGCAATAACAAAAACATCTCATATTATCAACACTGGTCAGCATAAATCCAAAACACAGCCCCATACCAGCCACTGTGAATAAAATTAACTCTACCCCAGCCAAAACCAGCACAAGGGGTTTGGCTAAGGTCAGTAGTTATGAGATTACAATATCCCTTTCATCCCTGCACCAGTATTGGCTATTGCTTCTACCTCTCTGAAGCACAGACATCTCTCTCCTTAACTTTATTTGCTCCAAAATAGTTGAAAAATCAATTTATGAAATTTAAAAATATGTAAGGCCAGCTTTTGTTGTGGCTGTCCCTCAAGTATGCTGCTGAAGGAACATTGGGGCTGAGCTCAAAGCAAAAACCCCCTGGGCAGGACTGTGCCTTCGGCTTCATACAGAGGCTACAGAACCTCAGCAAACCTGCAAAGCTATCTAAGCTCTTCTGTGCCTGTTTTTGGACACCAGCACTGTCTTCAGCCGGCTGGACGCAAAATTCACAAATCTACTCCAGGCTGCTCTTCTACTTATTTTAAAATTTGGAGCCACTTTTAAATGAGAAATCCAGATTCTCAGGGGGTTTGTATCTCTTTTTCCTCCTTAAAAAGAACAGAACAGAAAAAGCTGTGTGTACAGGACTGTTCATAGCTGAAAACTTTGCTTTTTCTTTATATTGGAATTTGTGAAAATGGCGTCTGATGTATTTGACAAAACTTAGCACAAATTTTATGAGTTGAAACAATGATATAGTAAAGTCTGACAGGAGGAAAGTATGCCTTTGCAGCGTATTTCCAATCACCATAAACTTAAATCACAGCTCTAGGATACTGAGTAGTCCTTGTTGGCCAGAAATGGACAGGAGTCAGCAAATTGTTAAAATAGTTTACCTCTGGGATGCAAACTGACAGTAAAGTTAAGTAACAGTTTCGTATCATTGAGCAGTCTTTTGAGAAGCTGATTTGGTGGAAGAAAAGCTGAAAAGAAAGGGTAGGCAGAGACTCACCAGTTTGACCCTCTGCCCAGGGGTGGCACTGATTTCCCACGTGCACTCCTTTCTGCTGGGATACTTGTCCGGCCAGTTGGGACTTGTGATGATGCCGTTGGGACTGTGGATCTTCTGTTCACATTCAGCTATGCCAACAGTGATAGCATCAGTTAGTCTGGGGGTCTGCATTCAGAGGTAGCTAAAAAAGTACTATTTTTTGTCAGGACAGCCACTAAATGGAAAGGATCTTTAGGAAGACACGTAAATGCGCTCTTTCTTCAGAGTGCACAGTCATGTTCTTCCCCTCAGGCATGTGCTTTAGAGCATTAACCCAGCATGTTTCTTCATGGATTGTTGTGAAAGATACACTGTTGTTTACAATAGTTGGCTTTTTTTCGAATACTATAGTACTACACAGGAATAGACGTAAGATAAATACTAAAAATTAATCAAATATTTTCCTATTCCCCCATCTTACACACAAGTAAGTGTGTAAATCCATATGAAAAGTCTCACTACTCCAACTTCAAAAGAAATTTCTCAAACAATTTTTTTCTCTTCTTGCTAATTGTCACTGCAGCTACAGAGCAATCAATTTGATTTCTAAACCACAGTTTCTAGGTATACATACACACAATTTGAGAACAGCTAAGACTAAACTGTGAGTATGCACAAAGAACAGCTTAGTCATTGACTTTGTAACTAAACCCCTAGTACCCAGAACTAAAGGAAAGCATTTTTTTATTTAGTTTTTTAACAATCTCAAATTGCTTTCTAAATATCAGAGAATTATTTGAAAAGAAAAACTTTTAGAGTAGGCAAGTAGCATTCCAAAACCAGTGAAAATATAAATGATTCACAAAGGGCATGTCTTTAGTCTCAAATTAAATCCATGCTAGAAAACAACACTGAGAAATGACAGCAGCTCACATGGTATTGCACACTTGAGGTTCATTTGCAGACAATTTAAATTCTGCTTAAGTCTCAAAGCCTATTGTTTTCTTGAAGGTAGCCACACCTTGAGAGAGCCAAGAGGAAGAAAGATGCATAGGACTTTGACTGGAACTTAGATTGTCTGAATATATCGCCTAAAATAAACTCAGAAAGGGTAGATATGGTTTCATCCTGACTGTGAGGAAACTAACTGCTACTGATAGCAGCAAATTACAACTTTACTAGGCTTCTCTCCAGAAACTCTAGACCTGTGTTTAATACAGCCTTAGATAAATACTTTATCAGAGCTTTAAATATTCTACACTTCACAGAACTATTGAAAGTAGCACTCTGTGCCAATGATCCCAAGTTTTCCAAACCGCATTCCTGTGGACCTTGAACTCAGCCCACACAAATGCTGGGGATGAAGGGGATGGGAAAACAGAGGGATGTTGTAGTGCTTAAGCCCAGATGTCTAAAACCCCATTACCAAAAAGTTTTTTCCTTTCTTTTGTTTGAAAGGAGAGCCGCAGAAAGCTTTCTGCAAGCCGGTTGTGTAACCAACCACTCAAACGCCTTCCTACTCACCTTCCTTGCAGTCGTGTTTATTTTCGTGTAGCACGAATCCATTCCGGCACTGGCAGACGTAGCTGCCTACCGTGTTGATGCACTCGTGCTGGCAGCCACCGTTGTCCTTGGAACACTCATCCTTGTCTACAAAATACACAACAAGCTCGGGTGAGCACACAGCTCCCAGCAGAACTGGCTACCAAGAGGAGCACGGAGCCTGAGTCCAGAGCAGGATAAGCTACAGCACAGTCACTCTTCCCAGTAAGGCAGTTTCGTGGTACCTTAGTTCTAGCCACTCTTTGCTCAGCCTGCAGCCTTGCACTATGGCACAAAGAGTCTGTCTCATCTTTATAGGAGATGAGGGTTAGTTCCTAAGGGAGAGGAACACCAGTAAAACAAGCTAGAACAAAGGAGGTAAGAGATTTACCAGCTTTTACTCTTTCAAGTGGTCTAGCTGGTAAAAGTTTCATAAATACCCAGTTTTATTTTAGTAAACTATGGTAGTGTGGTTTATGGACAACACAAATTATTCCAGCTTTATGCTAATTCCACAATTTAATGGTGATATCTTGAAAGAAACAAGTAGATCAAACAAGACTTCAACTTCTACATATTAAACAGGTAAGAAAAGATTTCACATAAGCTTTTCTAATAAGTTGGGCTTTTTTCCCCAGCAGAGTGACAGTGTGCTTTACTTCTAATGAATCTGGACATTACAGAACATCCCAAAAAAGAAAAACATTTCATTGAAAGAAAAAAAAGAAATTGGCATTAGCTAGCTCAAGATCTACAATATAGCATGCAGTTCTGTTTATTAACATATAATCCTTCAAAAGAGCTTTTAGTGTGTTAGAAATAAAGCAGAGAGTAGTGGAGGAAATATGACCTGCATTAAACAGCTACAAATTCATTGCATGGACAAAAGCCAAACTAGATTAACAGGCTGTCATTGTAGCAAGAGGCCTCAGCTGCCACGCTTCTATGTCATTCAGCTGTTCTTGTTTTAGGTGAGGCTGGTCCCTTTAAAAGAGGCAGACTGCTCCTGACATGTATACACATCCATGCATATATGTATGCACATGTATATAACTATATATGTATACACACACATATATATATACATTCTTAGATAAAAAGATATATGCGTATATAAATATACATATATATAAACACACACATATTAAACTGCCCCTGTATTTTACCAAATGTGCCATTTCAACATGCAAAAGAGAGGAGGTAAAGAGCAAAGGAATTTTGGTCATCCCAGAGGTCTGGTTGCTGCAAGGCTGGAATGCAGAGCATTTACCCCCTTCAGTCTTATATACCTTGGAAAGCAGCAGTTAACATTATCTCCAAACAAGGCAATGTGATTTCAGACTTTAGCAGGAACAGCAAGAATTTCTATAGATTAGAAGCCACTGTGGATAATTTAAATCTCTTTTCATTGTCTTTGTCATGCATTTTTTCCCTGCCCTTACCCATATTCAGTAACACAACAGAGGAAGTTTGCATTGTAATTGCATACACATCATCTTCCTCTGCCAAAATTTATGCAACTCTCCCAAAATGTATTCAGCACTTGACCTGTTGACTTGCAGGTCTTTCCATAAAAATCAGCTTCTACTTATAATACAAGATGATAATGTACATTTATAGGTAAATTCTGCAAGTCAAACCCAAGCATCCACTGCCTTTTGTACTGTAAATCTCAAATCTGTTTGCACTGAATGTTTGTGGAAACTTTCTGCAAATGTGAACAGATTTGAAGGTTAAGAAATAGTTGAAAACATAGATACCTCTTGAAATCATACAGTCAAAGACTTATACTACTTGTCATTTTGATGATGAAAGGAAGCATAAAAGCTCCACAATACACTATTTATGCACCTTGCAAACTGAGGTAGTAAATCTATGCAATTTCAAACCAAAGTTATAATTTTGCAAAAGCAAGCACTATCATAAATTAATTCCACTTTGCAAGTGAAGAACAGTAACAAGCAATTGAGAAATTAGAAACAATATGAACAAAACTCTTCAATATTTCCCTCCTAAGCACTAGCTTGCAATTTTCCACCAAAATAACAAAATAAAAGGAAGGCAAGCTCAAAATGCATTCAAGTTAGGCTTTCAAGTACAGAGTAGGTGCACAAATTCTAAATAAAAGCCCTGTCCATTTTCATCATCCACCAAACTGTGTGAAAACACTAAAAAGTATTTTAACATTAAATATGCTTATATTCTGTAAAATAATCTCTTAAGAGAGAAGTGCATAAGCAAATAGGCCCATGTTGGATGTCCCCAGAAATAAAATAATGGACAGAAGGTAGAAAGGAGAAATTTTGGAACACATTTGAACTACAATAATTACTTGTACATAGTTAATCAAGGATGCAACTGTTGAACAAGCCTTCCTCGCACTTCATAATTGAGAACAGACTTTCTGTCAAATTGATTGCCCAGTTTAAAAATTTGTGAAAAAAAAAAAAACAATTAGTCTGTATTAGTTACAAGAACAAATGTTTTGCCGTGTAAAAACAAAGCCATTTGTTATGCTAACAGATGGAAATGAGTCCCCCCCAGTTTTGAATGGATACTTTCTTTCTTTTCTCATTTCAGTACTCAGAAGAAGGAAAGATCCATTCTCAACAAAATATTAGATTGAATCATTCTGAGGACAAACGGTCGTACCTCTGAGACCCTCAGAGGCCACCAGTCTGTCAATAATACGTACTCGGCCTGAAGGGACCTGTATCAAGTCCTTGCAAGATTCAAAAACAAAAACTTTCTCTTTGCAGGCAGCTTTCTTGTCTGTGGAAAAAAATGTACCAGGATGGCACCAGAGGTGAGTTTGTGTTCAAGGCTAGAAACATTCTAGCTGTCTCTTTTTAACCGCTCAATGATTCACCACCCAAGAAGAGATGTCCCAACAAATCTCATTTCTACATTACATCAAAAACCATATCTATTTTGAATGATTATGCAAAGAATCATGTTTATTTAAAACACTGAAGTCTGCAACTTATGATAAATGGAAGCAGTTTAATGACAAACTATGACTGATCCTTAGGTTATCTTCTCAGAAAGATCACAGAAAAAAAAATAAGGGGTTTAAAAAAAAAATAAATTATTATTATCATCTTTTTAGAGTTATTTAACACTTCTCTAGTCTCACAGGCCCAGCAGAGTGTTGAGTCCTGCAGGGACTTACTCCTAGGTCTTGGTCTTATAACAAAAGCAAGAGACAGAGGAGGACAGAAGAAAGAGGGAGAAGAATAAAAACCTAATTACTGGAAGTTTTTTGTTTAGAAGCCTAATATCTGATTCCAAGAAGTTTTAATAATTAAAAAAATAAAAAATACATAGTGACCCCCTACTTTCCTCTCTTTATCTGAGAAACTTGATTATAAATATGCAATAGAATCTCTGTAGATCAGCTAGATCCCTGCAGAGGCTTCTAACTGAGCTTTCTTCAGAAGTGTCCCATCAAATGTAAATTTTACAGAATGCTAAAAAAAAAAGTTTTTCTCACTTTCCAGTAACACCTGTCTGGCTGTTAACAGTATTTTACAGCCAAAAATATAATTACATGTTGTCTTGTATCAACATAAATACCTTCCTAATGCAGGTCATCTGTTGCCCTATGTCACTGTTTGCTTTCACAGTTTATCACAGCAGGTTTCAACCACCCAAAAACTGCTTTCTGTCGTCTAAGCTGGAGCTGGGCCATCCTTTCTCAACTCTAGCTGTGATGCAGAATGCACCACCAAAAGAGTTGCTGAAAAGAAGTTTTGTGGCTCTGCTTGAGGAACACTTCACAGTTCCTAATCTTCACACTAATTTAACTTATCCACCTTTCTCTCTTGCTGAGCATTGCATATGCCCTTTACTGGTGAATAGAGTGCAAGATGTGCTTTATTCATCACATTTTTTTTCATTACTTATGTCTTTATAATTAAGTGCTGACACGTGCTTCTATTGTGATTTGATAAATAAAATTGCTAAATGCACACAATCAAGTGTCCCAGTATTTCTACCCAGATATCATTCTAAAACTGTTGTATTCGGAAGACAGATATACATATAAACAGGCAAAACCCCAACACTTCATCAGCTGAAAAATTATGTTATCAACTCCCAAAGGTCAGAATACTTGAAGTCTCGAATCTGTTCTTCCTTGACAGATCAATAGCATATTATGCCCATATTAAGGAATTCAGGTGTAAGAAAGTAACAGTGTTTTCCGACTGTCCTAAGATGTCTGATTAATTGTTTGGAGATGACATCATCTTTTTAGATATTTTAACTTCCGAGGTTTGATTTGTCTCAAGCATTACAAAATTTCTGTTTTAATCAGAAAACATTGTCAAACAGGGAAAGCCAGATGACACAGAAGAATGGAATCTGCTAGAAATTAAAACAAATGGAAGATAGTTGAGAAAGAATAAAAATAAAATACTCATATTGTATTCAAATATTTATGATAATATATAAATTTTTATTATATATTAAAGGCTGGCAGAAATGCATTATGAATCACTCAGTAAATTTATATACTTAGAGATTCAAAGACTATTTATATCAAACTATTTTTTTTTTTTGAAAGGGATTAGATATATACTATATCCAGGACACATCACACATTTCTATTCATTAAAAAACACTTTAGTTCAAAATTATTCCTGACTAAATAATTTATTCTGTGATCAATGACATCATTTAAACATTTTTTTTTCAATTACCTTGTAAGGGAAAGACAAGAACATTTCATTCAGAACTGAAATATACAAGGGAAATATTAGTTCCGAAGAATTACAACCTGATGCTTTCTAATCCATGACCTATAGTCTAGTCTTTGCCCAGGATACAGCATTGGTGGAACCCACTCATTTTAAAAAGACACTTAAGCAAAATAAATAAATACATATGTGAAGATGAACTGTAACTTTAAAGAAAATAAAAATTTAACTAACTATAAATGCATAAATCACCA
The DNA here is from genome assembly GCA_013397815.1 of Aleadryas rufinucha. Lineage (NCBI taxonomy): Eukaryota > Metazoa > Chordata > Aves > Passeriformes > Aleadryas > Aleadryas rufinucha. The sequence goes on from VZTH01010711.1 coordinate 168,402, forward strand.
GGATGTCCAGAAAACACAACTTCTGAAAGACGGAGCTTACAAAAATTACTATTCTCTCTACCATTGCCAGTCTTAAGTGAAATATCTGTAAGATCTTAAAAAGATTTAACAAACTTCATTTGCAGTTTTTAGAACTTGAACGTGTCAATATTTACTCCTGTAAAAATTCGAAGTATGTGACAATTCCTGTTGGCACGACTAGATCTACTAGTTGTGTACTTCTAGGAGAAAGCTCTGTTCTGTGCACATATGTATTTACTACAAATAATGAGTAAACCTTGAACACTTCTTGCTAATGTAAATCATAAATTTAAAAGTAAAAAGTGTTACTATATGTAAAGATGGATCTTTGGAAGACTATGACCAGAAAAAAAATATATACTTAGAGGAGGCAAAATGTTTGTTAATGTCTTTGTATGAGACAAAACACCTTTTCTCATCTTTCATAGGTGCTTAATAAAAATATCAAAATAGCCATAATAAGAAAATATTCAAAGTCTAAACTGTTTGCCTTGGTAAATATTTTTCCCTTTCCAAACCACATCACATATTATACAGACTCTTATTAGTCATAATTATTAGTTATTAACAGTAACCAATGAAATACCATCTCATTTCAGTTTTGATAAAATATTTTAGCAAGCAAATGCTAATAATGGTAGTATATATTACTACATGCTAAGTGTAATCAGGATTCTCCAGAACCAGATTTTTAACCGCTATCAAAAACTCTGGGGCACAATTCAACTCCCAAATTCTTCTGTTTGACATCTGGTTTAGGGAGGTGGGCAGATGGGACTGGTGTTTCATGTTATTTTATGCAAGATGAGATACCTATCCCTACGTGTGTGCAAACACACAGGAAAAACACAAAGCAAACTTTCGCTACAAACACCGAGTGGTCTCCTGCCAGAGCCAGATTTCTGTGTCCCTCTCTCAGTGGGTAATTGCAGAGGCCACTGTTGAGGAAATATTTCCTCACATCCTAAGCTTCACTCCTGTGTAACTTTTTTCAACAGCGTATGTCCTCTCATGATATAAACTTCCACTGCTCTGATCTCCCTCAGTAAAATTACACTCATAAATAAAAAGACACGGCTTTTTTGCAAGATCAAGATCTTAAACCCTGTTCTTCTGCAAAACATTAAGAAGTGCAAAGTTTGGCACAAAAGTACCCTTAATGTTAAACAAATGTTGTACCACAAAGTGGTAATTTCCCAACAAATGGAATATATTAAGAGACCTGAGTAGAAAAAATATGAGCGTACACAGTGTGCAATTCCTATCACATTACAACTGGGATTTAAAAAAAAATAGCAAAAAAATTTAAGATGAAAGAAATCTAATAAAAACATAGAAATACAGTAAGTTTTCTTTCGTCCTCTGTATCTCACAAAGTTTACTTGCTTCTGCTGTTATTTAAGTATATATAGATATGTTCAATATATTTTATATAGACGTTACCAGTCAAGGTATTTTAAGACAGAAGAGTGGTTTGTGTTTATATATACAAAACTAATTCAAAGCTATCAGGAAAACCATAAGCAAAGAAGTCACTCATTTTCATACCAAAATTGTGGTCACTCCACCTATTCAGTGGACACCCAGACGCACTTACAGGTTTACAAAGGTACTTTTCCATACCTGAGAAGAAGTGTGCCTTGAAGCCTTTTTTTGAGACAGTGTTGTCAGATCGAAACTCAATTCTCATGTTGTTGTACTGAGAGGTGATAACTTCAGGCACTTCTGTACCGCAGAATTTACCGTGGAGCTTGGAATCAGAAGAAAGGCCACTGCGAATCTCCACGTAATCGTACTTGCAAACCTGAGAAGAGAAAGAAAGGAAAAAATTTGGCTAACCAAAATAAAAGCACGAAGCTGTTTACAAATGCCAGAATTCTGATTGGTGTATATATATATATATTGCTGCTTAATAATAAATGAACAATATCCTTCTTCACTTTCTCCTGATTCTGAAAGCATTTGTAAATTCTTGCAAACATTTCTTGATTTTAGGTAAGAATATTTTAAGGTCACTAACACATAACTATGCTACGAATTACATTCAAACATATTTTTATAGATGCTGACCTGTGTTTAATATCTAAATTTCAAAATGCTTAGAAGCATTTCCACTTAATTTAAAAAGCAAACATTCCATTGATAGTAAATTAAAATTTAGAAACATTCATCCTAAAAATTATACCTATCTGTGTGCTATAAACCACATACCTCAAACCTACAAACCTTCTTTCTGCTTGCATCTCAAAGATTTTTTTAAAATATTAATTTTCACCTAGAAACTTACACAGTAAGTTTTTGCCATAATGTATTCAGGATATATTCATTTATTTCCAAATATGTAACTTTCCACTATTAAAACCATACAACTTCCATCAACCGTAGTATAGCTACAATTTGGAAGCAGGATGCATGCCATTTTCCTTAAAAGGTTAAAAAAGTAATGTAATAAAAAAGCCTTATGCAAGGCCTACTTCTCATGATAATACTTTCAATGCATAATCCCTTGGTCAACTTAAAGCCATCCACCCAAAAACTTCTCAGCTTCTTAGGCTCAACTATCAATCATTTAATCAAAAATGTCCCAGTTGTCTGCAATCAGTAGCTCAAGAGAAAACATTGGCCAGGAGGATTCATACAGAGCTTATATTGTCCATTAAATCCAAGTTGTATTTGAAAAATAGCAATTTCTAGTCAAAAAAGAAGTGTCAGGGGAGCTGGAAGGGAACAATAGAAAAGGATGTTTTGGTCTTTGTTGTTCTCTCTCTCTATGAAAAATTGTCATAATTTCCAGTTGGTTTTAATATAATACATTGAAGATGTAGATTAAACTTTTATTGTTACCGGAAGAATTTTCATGTATTGCAGAATTGGAAAGTGACAAATTCAGTTGAAACTCTTTCTGTACAGTATAAAGAACACAAAGATTCATAAAACTTGAGTTACTGCCACATGCTGATCTATATTAATTGGAAGACACATTTATAATAATGCATGTGATTCTCAAATAAAGCTCACTACATTGATAAATCCCACCAATTTCAGCAATATAATAGTGGTGAGTTTTTATGGTTCCATAGCTTTAGATCAGAAATGAAATGTAATTTCAGATAGGTCTAGCTTCCTCTATACTACACTGCATTGAAAAAAATTTACAAGTTAAACTGCAAAATGTGAATGTAAAATATTAAAATTGTAATAGTGTAAAAGTCATATTAAGCTTGGTCCTAAATGAAGCTCCTATAACAAATTAAAAAAAATAGAGCACTTGATAAATGTATGCATTTTATGTCTGCACTCAGACAATATATTAGAATTTTCCAGATATGTTTCTTTTGATTTTCACAGGCATCCATCCTTAGTACTACTATTTAGCAGTATAAAGCCAAGATTTAGTAGCACATGAGACGATCAAACTCCAGTTCTGAAAGCTGAAAGACATTTAGGATTTTTCTATCTGCTTATGTTACACATCTTTTATGACCTTAGAAAAGTGATTTAACTTCATTACATGCCAGGTGTTTTCCTTGCAAATCTTGTTCACGTACCAAGAAAGTGCAAGGAAAAGGTTTTTATGACTTGTTCAAATGGTAATTAAATTTTAATTCTTCGGAACTTTTAAGTTTTTACATCTCTAGCAGTTCTAGTAATAATGATTACAGGACATGAGTGTAACATATATATCACTGAAAACTGGAATTTCACGGACTTTAGAACCCACTCCAAAAAATTATGGGAGAAAAAAAAAATCCCACATTGCTGCCTCTGCAAATAATATTGAAGTATTTTGGAGAAGCCATGGCTGGTTTGGTTCTTAGTTATAAATTAAACTCCAGCTTTTGTCCTTTCAAATACCTCTGCCCAAAAGGTAGGCCATCTTTATACCAAATAGATTGCTACAAATTTATTTAGTCAGAAATAACATCCTGGAATTTGTGTTCTTAATGCATAATGTGCATATAAACTCAGTGGTTACAGCACATTATGGCTGGAGTGTGGTGAGGGAATTCAATGATATGACAGAGAAGTGCCTAAAAAGCAGAGCAAAGGCTGAAAAGGATGTTGAAACCCATATTTTACTGCTTCTCATCCAAAAAGCACTGCAACCCCCAGCACTTTGTTTAAAGCTGTAAGGAGCATCCTTCAGCACATGGAGGGCTCTGCCCTGTCCATCCTTCTACCTGGGCAGAAGATCCTCCATGCCTCTGGGGGCTGCCCAGCTCAAAAACTACTGCTGTTCTATTGTGCCTTATTTCTGGTACTGCTCGTTTCAAAATACTCCCCCAGTGAGATACCTGTAAGTGATTTAAATGCTCCCTCACTCCATCACTAACCACAGCTTATGTGTATTCTTTGTAGTCAGTCTGTAAAGATGATTTGGTTTCTCTAGATTTTCTTCTCTTGAATTCTTTCCAACATGCTTCAGCCCCATTTGCTCTGTTTTATTTTGTTGATAAAAAAGTCAGCTGAGACTCAGCAGAGAACATTTTTTAAAATTTCTTGTAATACATATACATTTAGATGATATGTAAAAGAGAGCTATTCTTTCCATGTTTGTTTTGAAAGAATCCAGAAACAGTCCCAAAACGAAAACAAGGATATCCATGCTTATTGTCAGCACATGAAAGGTCAGCAAGGGTTTTATAAGACAATATCTATTTTCGAACGCTTGTGAAACTGTTTAGCGTGTAACAGATTGTGCAGCTCTTTGTTCACGGTTACTTACTTCATTCCCTTCTAACTCAAAAAACTCAAACTTCATTGAAATTCGGTATTGCGTTGGGGCAACCACCTGCCACACACAGTTTTTGTTTGGAGGATACTCTTTTGGCCACCCTGGTGTGGTTATAGTCCCATTTAGCTTTGTCAGGAGTCCTCCACAAGCAGCTGTAAAATTAAAAGAGAACATGGTTTCTTGACTGACACTGTGTTTTACTCTAACCAGAAGCACACCGAGAAGAATCAGTCCTCTCATTACTTATATGCCACAATGCCCAGACGGAATAACCAGAATCTTTCTTTATCACGCTTGGTGCAAACAAAGAGAAAGAGACAGCCCCTATCTTGAACAGCTTGCAGGTTTGGGGGCAGAGATAAGTGTCAGGACTACACAAGGCGTTATCATATTCATTTTTTTCCCTTCCCTCCAGAGACTCTGGTTATTCTCTCACAGCCTTTCCCATGCAAGTCCTCTGACCTCACCACCCTCCCCAAGACCTTGACCACCCCTTTTCTGACAGAGGGATACTTAAGATGTGCTTCTCTCCTTGATTACTGATGCAGAATCTGCCCTACCTGTCTCAGCTCATACAGCTGTATATGCCTCCCATAACCTACTAGATAGGGCCTCCTTTGGAAGAGCAGTCATGTACACTTCAGTCACAATTACTTTTGCTGAAGTATGGATGTTCGATTAAAAGAGAAAATGCCTATTATTTCCAAATATATGTCAAATAATCACCTCCAAAAAACAGAAAAATACTGTTCTTGAATGCAGTTCAACTAGCAAAGGATAAACTCATTTATCTTTTCCATCTGTGTAGATTTTTTTTTTAAAAAGGGAAGTAATGGGATTTAGAGAAGCTCTCAATCACACTCTGCTACACTGATACCATTACAGCACTGCGACAGCACTGGAAATCATCCACAAATCTCTTTCCAAAGAGCTGAAGGGGGAGCTCTTCTCAGCTGCTCTCTGCAACACTGAATGCTTTAAAAACTGGCCATTCCAGTCTAGCTGATGATCTCATACACCGCATCTACTCCATCTAACACAGCTGGGAGAACTCACCAGTTACTGTGTCAAGGCTCATTTTGTCAATTCAGACACACACCAGTGTTCCTCCTGGTCCCTAGTTTTCCACACAGCACGCTTCTTGGTGCACATGTAAAAGTAATCTGAGGGGAATGAGTGGACTAAGACCCTGGGTCACACCTCAGTGTATCAAAAAGGACCATTCATAGGTTTAGAGACTGAACCCAGATGACACAAGCTGTCCTCTCAAATGATCCAATCTGGGTCAGAGCAACTACTGCCAGATTTCAATTCCTACTTTTGAACATTGTTTTACTGATCCTTGAGGCAAGGGTGGGAAATGTGGAAATAGTGAAAAAAGAAAATCTTAATGCTTTCTAATATGCTGCCATTGGTGGGGACTTGGATTAGAAGACCATGAAACAAACTTCTGTGCATGTCAACACTGCAGTGAAGTATAGGGCAAAGTTTCTGACTGGGAGTCTCCTATTCATGTGTGAATTAAAACAGCTAGCCCACCTCCCAAAGGCCCAAACTATAAGGAGGATGTAACGTTCACAGTGACTACACGGGACTGCTGAATCAAAATTACTATCTACATACAGTGAGTGCCACCTCATGTGGAACAAATACATACACACTTTTAGGGATAGCTCAGGGTTTTTGCTCTACACTGCGCTGCCATGCTCAGAGTGACTTCTTTCAACAGAGTTGCTTTACTGTTTGGGTGCCAGGGACGTGTCTCTCTTCTGTTTTTCAGAGGCAGAGGGAAGAGTATTCTGAAAGACTGGTAATCTTCTCTAGTATTCTGACTCAAGTCAGCAAGGAGACTAAACCGAATTCCTTGCATAAATTTGGGCTGATGATCAAAAGCCCAGAGATCAAACCTCTGTCTTCATGGCCCCCCCTCCGATTAAACTTCTTTTCTTATTGTCTGCCTAATATGCAGACATCCAAATAAATTATTTTTCCAAAGTTCTCTTTATTAAAGGCTGGGGAGGGAAGAAAAACAACTAAAAAAACCCAACCAGCTTGATGAGAGCCACAATCTAACATGCCTTTAATCTAGGACCATCACCACCTCACACAAACATACAACAACAAAAAAAAAAACACCAAAACCAACCCCACATATCCAAAAGCAAAAAAACCCAAGAAAGAATTGCAAAGAAACTAGGCAAAACTAGCCCAGATTGTGACAAATAATGAATTAAAACCAGGAAATTGGAAAAAAGAGAGACCAGTGAATTGCATCAGAAGAAAACCAGGACTCCAAGTACTCCAATTTTCAAAATCCATTCACTAGTCAAACAGATGAGCTAAGAATAAATTTGTGCTATCCCTTGACTTATTGATGTCTATGAGTAAAAATCAAACTATAATTGGTGCATAATGATCAAGAGCTTACGTTTCTTTCCTTTGATATGAAATACGCATAGAATGCAAAATCTTAGTTCAATCCTGTTTACACAGACTTTCACTTATCTCTTTTTTTTTTCTCCAAATGATTATTTGAACATGCTTTGCTCACCCTGAAAAATAAGAAAAGTCCACAATGTGACAAGGAGTGAGGAGGATTCCTCTGAGCTTTGAGCAAAAATACAGGATCTAGCTCTTCCAGACCTGCCAGCTTCCCAGGCACATCCCAGTCAGAGGTGGTCAGAGGGATCACTAAATACTCTGATTCTGAGAAACTGGAACATGACTCTGATGGCAATTGTCTCCTTGAGCATGGTGAGAAACTTTGCTTTAGTGAGTATTAATAGTGTAATAAGTGGTATGAAGTCCTACTTTGCACCACTCCTGATTGACTAACAGCAAAATCTGCAAAACTGAACTGCTGGCAGACATAGGATGAACACAGCTCTGGCACCGCTACTAAAAAGAGAGCACTGGGTTTCTGGGTTGGGTTCCACGGATCTCATGCTGCTCAGACAGAGCCTAAGACACGTGCAGCATTTCATTCAGGCAGTGGCACTCTGAGGGCTCTAAGAGCCCATAAGACAGCAACGTGCTGTACCTTCACAACTCTTCTTGTCAGGACCAAGTTCGTAGCCAGGATCGCAGGCGCACTGGTAACTGCCCAGGGTATTTACACAGCGCTGCTCACAGCCACCATTGTCAGGTTTGGCACATTCATCTTCCTCTACCAAGACAGGGGAGAATGCGAAAATGTGTTAAATAATTACCTTCCTCAGCTGTAACTAGTGGATCAATATTAACCCAGAAAGCTGTATGCATGCTGTTATAAGATGCACTACATAGCACTCTGTGGTTGCTGACTACAGGATTTTAACATGCTAAGGAGACCTCCAACAGAGAAAATAAAAATTTGTCCTTTGTGGGGTGTGGGTGTTTGTGTTTCTTTTTTTTTATTAAACAATATCTACTGACAGCTGCAGAACTAATTTATAAACATTTTGTGTGCAGCATACAGTAATTCAGGCAGCCATAATCTAAAGGTTGTACAAAGTATTGAAGGAAACATTGAAAATCCACAGTAGGGTCACTTGAAGGGCACTTTATCTCCCACAGAATCAATCTGTGCATTATCCTGAATTCATACTCAAAAACAGATTAACAGAATCCTCAAATCCCAGGTTTTTATTCTACTGATATTAAAAGGAACAAGATGAATCAGGGCTGGGGGAGGGAAAGGAATTGTGTATTCTCTCTACTAGCTCTGAAATATACCCATGAGATTCATTGCTGAAATATTCCTCAGGATGCTGGAATATTGTTTCCTTACACCAGGACAAGTAATTTCTCAGAAAAAAGTAAGACCTCCCACTCTCATGCCCATAGCCCTCAAAGTTATAATTGTCTACAATGAAAACTATCAGTTAGGATTATAAAAGCCATGGTTTGTGTCTTTTCAAAAGAGCAAAAAGGTCCTCCTGGTGGTATGACCTATATTTTGGGTGTCACCATGGCCACACCACTGCCAGTAGCTTTAACTGTGCCACCAGTAGCAGTGTGCCAACTGCAAACTCTCCATTCATCAAATGCTTCAGGCATAGCTGCAGTTGTATGGTATCCTCCTCTCCCCAAAAAACACCCAAAACTGAAGGAAGACTATGAGGTTATTGCTTAACATGATTTCTCATCTGGTTTTTTGGGGGTTTTTTCCCGGCTTACAGAGAGTAAAAAATGGATGAAGCAGACTAATCCAGAAAATGGATCAGAAAAATACTGATGAGATTTAGACAAAGAAAACAAAAAAACTTTAACAGAGAAAAAAGCCATTTGCAATTATACTGTTTATATTTGATAATACAATGAAAAAAAAGTGCCACTTTTTTACTAAATTAGATATGTTTCGAAACTAAGTTGATTAATTGAACCTGAAGACAGTAGAAAGTTGTGCTGAATATGTTCCTTCATTCTTCAGACACATTTTACTAGGAGATTCAAAAACCTCTATTGTTTGTTTTGAATAAATTGTATGCCCAGGGTAAAAATATGCTAGAGACAGTACAGTCTATTAGTAAAAAAAGATTGAGAAATATTTTTAACATTCTTTTATGATTTTTCTAGTCCAAGAAGAAGTGATAAGCTGTTCACAATTCCCAAAATATGCTTTAATACTTACCTTTAAAAAAGTTAGCTGCAAACCCTGCTTTGTTAACAGTTCCATCAGAAACAAACTTCATCCACAGAGTATTAGAGGTAGATCTAATGTCTTCTGGCTTGTCATAGCCACAAAAGTGACCAATCAAAGGACTGTTCTCATTTGTTCCATCTCGTATTTCCAAGTAGTCATATGCACAGTTGTCATGTCTTTCAATCTGTAAAACATAATTTTCAAAGTGACCTACCTGAACTCGACCATAAATATCAAATATCAATCATATAAGAAACAGAATTGAATTTTTTTCAAAATTAAGGTTAAGGTCTCTGTTTAGGGTTCAAGCAGTGGGAAGATGAACAAGCATCATTGAACTGATTTTAACAATACTTGTTTTCTACAAGAAAAAATTATTGAAATGTTACTAAGGACACAGCAGTCTAACTGGGAAAAAAGTAACTAAAAAAGATATGCTCACTTCTAAGCTTCCTAGTGTTCTGTCAAACTTCTACTCTGACCTCAAGTAAAGTCCTCTTTTCTCATATACACTCAACGAAAGAAGATTAGTGGCTCAGCAACTAAGCAGGTCAGAAATATGCACTGTTTTAACAACATTAAAAAGCTGAATTTTGACCAATATTAGAAGATTTTTAGACTCCCTTTATCCTCCACACAGAACAAAATTTTGCATTTTTCACTATTCACTTATGTTGAAGGATAAAGGTAAAAAATTGAAGTGCATAAAGAGTTTGCTGCATCTGAAGAATTAGATCCAAACACACATTTAAAATGATCAGCTCTTAAGTAGTAACAGAAGAGAGGACAAAAAGAAGCTGATGATTTTTCTGTGGCTGTTGTGTCTAGTTTCTGTTGCATGATTCCTAATTTCAGGTGTCATCTTTTGATTTTCTGGGTCAGTGAGTGAATCTTCACTGTACTGATGGAGAAACCTACTGAAACCAGAACAACTGAAAATTTCCCTTTCCATTTAAACTTTCTGCTGGATGACATCCAGACACAGACTAATGTGTGGCTGGGCATGTGTGCATGTCTACTTGAGCAGCGAGCCTTGTGCTCTTTACATAATAGTATTTGCAGAGTCAATCAGAATGGGAATTGCACCAGAGAGGGAAGCAGTAGCAGCCCAAATATGACCTTGTCCAGAAGCTAGATAATTTACGATGCTTGTCTTTCTTCATTGAGAGAGTATCTTTCTCAACAGAATTAAAAACCCTCTTGAGCTGGGTCATTTTACTGCTAGAATACTTTACATTACTCAACCTTATTTATAAAAGAATTAACTAGATCCAAGCATTCAAACATAATTCCTGTAAGAACACTCTTGTTCACCAAACTGGCTGAATCAGGAAAGGCAAGTTTAGGGATGGAGAGGATGGGGAGGATGACAGGATCCTAGTCAGGTAGAAGGGGTGGAAAAAGCCTCAAATTTAATTCAGCACACCCAAATTCTGTTCAAACAATAAAGAAATCAAAACTAAACTAAGACCAGAAAAAAATCCACATTTGAACTCCAGAGAGAGCCTTTCTTGCCCCTTCGCTTCAAAGTAAATATGAGTATCCACTGGTTCTCTGCTCCAATTGTGGATCATGACCAGCACAAATCTCAGGAACCACCAAAAACTTAGGAGCTTTCACTTGGCACATTAGGATTTCTTATGTAAGAGGGAAAATTGGGGGAAGGAACTGCTTGATTTTATGTCATTTTAGTGCCATCAAAATATGGCACTTCCACACAATATTTCTCTGTCTTCTTTCCAACTTTCCAATTCTTCAAGCATTTACATGCATAATTTTCTCCCACTCACTTCTCTGTCACAAACCAAATTGCCACTTACTGTAATTTCCTAGATGTTTGCTCAGGAATTGCTTTGGGATAGAGTTTGGGAATGAGTGAGGAAAGCCAGGAAGATTTGGGATGCAACCAGTTATTGCTGCTTTTAGTGGCAATTGCATGGTTGCAACTAATGCAGTGAGGAATGTGTCTACATGAGCACTGGTAAGTTTTTGACAATACCAATTCCGAATTTTCATTAATCTAAATAATACATTCATGACATTGTATTCCAGCTTGAAACAAAGTCTGCCTTGTTATCTGGGTAAAAATCAAGACGTGAACTGGTCCAAAGCCCACTAATATCAATGAAGGAATTGTGCATTTTCCCCACATCTGTGGTCATTTCACAACTCAAGACTTTTAATTAACATCAGTTTTTTCCATGTTTCCATGTTTTATGGGCAATTTGGAAATTATGATTATCCACCAGCCCAGTATGGTTCTGAGTCACATGTGCCAAATTTCCATTGAGGTGAATTAGTAGTTTCTTTTCTGAGGATCACTTTATTTTGGGCAGAATAGAACAGCTAAAAATACATTTTGTATGGGAGTAAGTTTCTAAATTTCTAAGACTATAAAAATCGACCAACTTGCAAAGTGCTATTGAGTTTCAAAAAAAATAAAAACTATTTGAAAGGTGGCCATTCTACTATATTCATCTAATTTTAGTTTACTAGTAGTGCAAGCGATGCCACTAGTATCAGTATTATTATATTAAGTGATTAAAGTGTTACACCTACATATAACCTAACAGATAAGTATTATGGTTTTGAGAAATAACTGGCACTTGGTAACCAATGAAAAAAAAATCATAAAATGTGGGGTTTTTATCTTACCTCAGGTTTTAAGATTGTGTGGTACTATCATCTGGGAACACTACCATACAAGGGTCTATTACACTTTGAATAGTCTCTTATTCCTCCTACTTCCTCCTATATTTTCTATCTTTCTTATTCTTCCTACTTCCTATTTGTTCCTTGAGGAAAATCTCCTCCAGTTAATGAAAGGACCCCTAGTGAGTTTGGTCATAACTGGAGCGATCCCATAAAACTTGTTTACTGGAGCACTAAAATTTCATAAGGTTGATATGTTGATGAGAAGAAACACGTGAAATTTTAGCAAATTCAAAAAAAAAATCTCAAAAAACCATAACTAAAAAGTTTTTACAGAAAAATGCATTTCCTATAGCAAATGGAAAGACACCCTTGGCTCCTGAAGGCCTTGGAGGAAACCCTGAATTTGAATGGCATCAGAGAACTAAGTTGAGAAAATGACAGAAAGATTACCAAACCAGGCACATAAGAGCAGGAACACACTAAGAAATCTCCCAAAGAAATGGCAAGCCAGAGACATTCTCAACATCCATTCCCAAAAAAATCCCCTCGTGTGTAGCTTCAGGTTTAGAAAAACAAAAACAAAATCAACCAAAAAAAAACCAACCCAAACACACAAAACAAAACAAAACCCCCCATAAAAACAAACAAACACACACACACTCTGGAACACCTTTGTCTTATAGCAACAAATTCTTATAGCAAGTTTTTCCTCCAACAGGAAAAAATTAAGATAAAAAATAAAAATTAAAACAAACGAAGAAAAAACCCCCCTAAAACTGAACAAACAAAAAACAGAGAGAAAAGGATATGAAGAGCAAATCTGGGAGCAATTCTATTGCAATAAAATCTTTACTCTACTTTTTGTCATTGTTAAATTTTTTGTTCATAAAGTCAAACTGAAATGCAGGTAAACATATCTGCCTCTGGTTGTAGACTTCAGTCATAAAAGGTGGCATATATGCCTAGTGAAATCAGAAGATCAGATAAATTTTATTCCCTGATTTATTTTAAAATAATTTAAATTATCACTATCTGCACAGAGTTTAACAAGGTCACTCAAATAAGGAAGATCAATATGAATCTGCTTTACAAACCCACTGGATTATGTTAGCTGGTGAGACTGTATGCCAAAAAAAGTTCTTAATTAAAAAAAGAAAACCTAATAAAAAAACCCTGCTAATTTACAAAGAACAATATGATAAAGCTGACTGTAACAATGAAAATGATGGAGTTACCAGTCCCAACATCTCTACTGTCACACAGACAGTGGAAATTATAGCAGACAAATAAGAAAGTGTAATCCTGCACTCAGTGGAAAATGTGTTGCCCACAGCAGGCAAAACAAGATGACTCATTGATACAGTTTGAAGTTCTCAGTTTCCCTAGTGCTTTCATTGCAGAATGAAGGTTATTTATACAGTTAGTTTTTTCTAGTATTACATAGGGATAATGAGAATTCCTCTTACTTAACTGTACCTTTCAGAGGACAGAGAAGTAATTTTCTCACAAACACACTGCAATAACTCTCTGGCCTGACATTTACTTTTTTCTATCTCAGCTGGCACCAAGAACTGTGATTTTTAAACAACTTTTTGTTTTACTGGGCAGGGCACCAAGGATTCAGTCCAAAGAGGGACTCAGTATCAAAAACCAGAACACCTACATTCAAGCACTGGGAGCAGAAATGGAAATCGGACCCAATGGTGAATGTCCAGGCAAGGCACTCCAGAGCAGCTTCCAAAGCAACTCCCATCCTCAGCAGGGAGCCCAGTGGATGAGCCAGTAAGAGATGCCACAAAGACAGATATAACAGTCTTGTGCCTGGATGGAGTACCTCATTTGGTGCTCAAGGGCATCTTGCCACTCTGGAATTACAACTCAGACTCTCTCTGGAAATGTATTTCAAGTCCCTACTGTTGGAAATTTTTTTTTTCCTTTCAAAACACATGAAATGTAAGCCCCAACTTGAGACTGTCCCCTGACTACATTTCTGCTCACGTTCCTCTTTCTTCTTATGAGGTGTTAGTCCACATGTTTCACCTCTAGAGAGTGCCATAATACTAAACAGTCTGGAGGAAAAACTGGACATTTCTTCCTACAGCCTTAATCACTTGTCTACTAAAATGTTCTGTTGTTTGCTGGTCCTTTGCTTCTAGTTAGTTTCTGTATGGTGAGGCATAAACATGCCATCTTCACACTTATAAATAGCCCATAACTTGGTGATTAGAAAAAGGTCCTGAAAGTTAAGGAGAGCTGTAAGTTTGATTCTCCCAGGGGTGATATTGGACTGAGGTCAGTTCAAGCGATAATGCATCGCACGTGTAAACCATCGCTGAGCAACTGCATGCAGATCAAGTATTGCAGCAAGTCTCTTTTGCAGAGGCATAGGGCCATTTCCTTTGTCATCACATTAAAAAATGCTGAGCACTAATGGCAGACTAGAAAAGCTTCATATCTAGTCAGTAAATTATATAAAAGGTACTAAAAATATTGTTCATTTTCAACAGTGTTTAAAAAAAGAGACTAACATACTATGGTAACTTGAGCAAGGTCACGCAGACTTGGAAGATCAGAGGAAGCTGAACTTGTCTGCACTAGAAGTGACATTAATTCAGGATTTTTTTAAAAAAAGGGGGGAAACTAAGTAGAATCTATGAAATTATTAAAACTTCTATATTTTACATTCATAATTGCTGATAAAGTCCAATACCTTACTGTCTCACACTCAAATCTTTCTATCAATCATAGCAAAAATGTGCCATAACCCTGAAGTCTGTCTGCAAAATGTCAGGTTGCAAATTATAGCTATGTTTACTATACCTGTATTTATATCTGTGTACAACATTAAGCCAAAAAGTTTAGATTTTTAAAAAGTGTTCTTCATGCCCTTACTGCTGAAGCATATTCAAATAAAACAACTCAAAGTACTTTACTAAGTTTATCTAAAAAGTTCAAGTTGGTGTATTGTATAGGAATCAAACAAACATATGAAATATTACTTTTTTATTTAACAGTTTACCACTGTTTAGCAATGTTATACACAGTGATGTACACTAAAGACATACAAGTATGACTCACCACATCTTTTTTCTTCCCTCACTAAATATAGGTCTGTGATCTGAATATTAGTTTTAAGGTCTTTCCCTTTTCAAAACAGAAGCCAAAAAACACAGTGGTTTTTTCTCCAAACACACATTCCTTTTTAACAGTAAGATTTAGCAAAGATAGAAAGTCCTGGTTATTTAACAGAATATTGGAGTAGCCTTGCTGAGCTGGGTTATGTATTTGGTAAACTCTGACTATCTTCAGTAATTTAAACATTCTAATTCAAATATTGGAGATAACATAAAAAACCTTTAATCTTGAAAATTTCTGTGGAAGGGGAGATTTCATGGATTCTGGAGTTAATTTTTCATAGAGAATTCATAAATTCATTCCCAAGTTTAATATGTATTCTCTTAAATTTCACTGTCACTTATCCACTAGATGCTTGTCTGAGATTAGTTAAAAGGCTTTACCTCAAATGCTTGAAAGGTTAATCCTACATTGTAGTTTTCTGACACTGTTATTTTCCACACACATTCCTTCATTGGTCGGTAGTCATCAGGATAATTGGGAGACTGGATCTGGCCTTCATTTTTGTGGATTTCACCTCCACAAATAGCTGATAAAAGCATAACATTTTTACTGTCAATAATGACATTTTCTGTAATTTCCCCATGCCCAAACTGACATTATATGCTCCCATTCTTAAAACTACTACTAATAAAGTTGTTCTGGAAAATAT
Source organism: Aleadryas rufinucha (assembly GCA_013397815.1). Classification (NCBI taxonomy): domain Eukaryota; kingdom Metazoa; phylum Chordata; class Aves; order Passeriformes; genus Aleadryas; species Aleadryas rufinucha. The sequence continues at coordinate 184,224 of VZTH01010711.1, forward strand.
TTAAATCTACCAAGGATAAATTATTGAAAAGACAATCAATTTAAACCGTTGTATGTATTTCGGTTAGCATATATAATTTAGCATTTCTAATAGCTCTAAACAAGCCTGCAGAGTTAGGGAAGATTTTGTAATAATGGATAATCTGAATCTATACATTTTACAGAATATATTTAAAAGGTCAAAATAATTAAATTTTTGTTCACCCTTGAAATATACTTAATAAACATTCTTCATTAATATTTGCTAACCTTTAGAAAGAGACAAATGAAAGCAAAATCTCATATTTTATAATGATCTACGCATTTTAAGCTACAGGTTATCACTTCAAGCTTGCACTTGGTTTGAAGAAACAGCTAATATAATTAAAATATATTTTCACGAAACATACAGGCTCTATTTTAAATAGGTGAATGTTGACTTGCTAATATAGCCTGTATGCATGGATGCCTTTATTAACTATTCCCAGAGTATATGGAAAATATAAGACAGATTTTTCTGAAGGATAAACAGAAAATACACACAGAAATCTTTGCAAACGCTAAGCACAAGAACATGCATATTTAGTTAATTAAAGACTGGTAAAAAAGGTTTCTGATTATTATCAGTGATTTCCCTGAAAAAGAGCTCAGCTGGAATCCGATCACAGGAGGAGTTTCAAAACGCCCTGTATAGTAAGTCAGCACCTACTGTCTCTTAGTGATAAAATACTAATTTCATATGTTAGCTTTGGCGGGGAATGATTAATATCCAAAGGTATCCGGTCAATATTTTTCTTCCATAATCAATTCATTTTTAATGCTGTAAGAGGCTTACCTTCATAAACTGCTGCAAAACCTTTCCCAACCCAGTTGCTGCTGCTGCGGAACTCGATCCACATCCTGCTGTCAGAGGATGCGAGGACTTCTGGCAGTTTGTCACCACAAAACCTGCCTAAAAACATGCAACCAGTAACTGCATTTTCTGCTGCCTCTGAAGCCAAATGCTGCAAACATTTATACAAGTGTTTAACATTATAAGCAGAAGCAGCAGAACCAACTCAGTGGAACTATTCATACGCTTATGGTTAAGCACGTGTTTCTGCAGATCAGGACCTAATACACAAAGATTTTATTACAAAGCTTTCAGAACTTTTTATTGCAGTCAGGCTCACAAGTCTAAGTATAAAACCTTAGGGGAATTAATAAAAAAAATTATTGTTAGAGATTGTTTCTATACATACAAACACATGCATTTTGGAAGGGGAAAGTGAGCACTAATCTTAAAAGAACGCAACGTAGGTCACAGAAATACAGCTCATTGTGCCCATGGGCCAGAGAGATTTAAAAACTAACATCTAAGTGACCTATTCTACATTATCCTCTTAAATTCTGACTAGGTAGGTAAAATTTCTGTTTTTCTAGGTGACAGGTAACAGGAGAAAAGGATAATTACTGTCTGGTTTAACTGTTTCTTCTTTATTTTCTGTTCAAGGCCAAGAAAATAGACTCTCCTGTTAGAAAGCTGTCCCTTGTATCTGGGCACTAGCATCATGGGAGGTGAAATCTCCCCACCAACTTTCTGAATTAAAATAGGATGACTGTAGCTTTTACATATCAGTTGCAACTCAAACTTAATTCATTATTGCTTTGCAAGGCTTTTCTCTGCAAGAGCAAAGGACACACAAAGAACAAACAGAAGCAATCTACTCATAATCTTAAAGGCACAGGCACAGAGCTCGTAAGAACGACTCTACAGCAGGTGCACGTGCTCATCACACAACCTATGGATTTCCCTTCAAGGGCTCTACAGGTTTGTCTGTAAACTGCTTCCCTATTTCTCTGAACAAAACCACGGCAGCTTCATAGTTCAATGTCCATAAGCAAAGCAAAAACTTGCACAATTTGTAGTTGGTGTCTTTCCACACGTGCAGCTGAATAATGGTTAGCTGCAGTGAAAGGAAGGCTTGAGGCTTGAAGTCAAGGCCATTTAGAGGTTTTTTCCCCATCCCCAAGTTTAGATACATTCTAGATGCCTAAAACCCAAGCAGTTTGTTGTGGGTTCAACAGCAGGTCCACTGAGCCCAGTGAGTGTGGTACAGTGGACAGTGCAGCATTTAACAGTTGCATACCAAGCAGAGAGGATTTTCTCCAGTAGCCATCTCTTACTTCAATATAGTCGTACCAACAGAGGCTGCTCTTGTAAAGGTCCATGGTGGTAAAGTTTAAAACGATCTGCAATCAGAAGAGAAGGCCTACATAAATCGAGTGTGGTTAGTAAGAGAAAAACAATCACAACAACATTCTGCAGAACTGAAGCCAGAGGGGTCACCTGTAATGGGATTCCAGCTATTTAGATATTTCATTAACCTCTCCTCAATTATTTCTTTGACTAAGTAAAAGTTTCTTAGGAACATGAAAAGTTTCTTTTATTTAATCTTTTATATTTAAGCAGATTCAAGACAAACTACTCACATTTAATTGCTCACAGGCAATTTTTCACCAAGAAATAAAAATTTGAGAATGCTCATTAGGTAAAATATTAGAGTAGTATAATTTTAAGCATGTTACTTGATAATTCTACTGGCAATTCCTCTTCCATTACATTTTGACTATAATCAGCACTGACTATAATCAGCTGCAAATAGAAAAATTTTAAAAAATCATTGTTTTATTTTGGTTTGTGCTCCTTTCTCCTACTGTTTTGAGAAGATATTTTACTTTCAGACACATAAATGTTGACAATGGTGGACGGTAATTCTGAAAGCAAGGTCACCCACTGTGCATTTCTGGAACTTTTGACTTGGCTCCAAGTTTTACTGAGAACATGTGTAAACAGGTGCATTTTCAATACTTACTATGAGTACCACTGTTATATTAAATTACATTATCCCTGTTTTAGAAATACAAACTGCCTAAACTTACACTTTTAACACATGAATAGGATTCGTCCTGATCACACATTGACACAATAGCTACAGTTTAAACCCTGACTGACTGGGATGGTCTTAGCATCATGTCCTGCAATTACAGGGACAAATCCAAGCAAGCAGATTAAAAGTTACTCAAATTTTGTATTATAAAACAAATTCCAATTAATAACTTTTTATTCAATTTAGGTGTATTTGGAAAACCAACTCATCTTCTTCGGAATCAGTTCCTCAGTGTACATAAATAAATATTTCAAACTAACTGAAATTCTTCTCTATTCGCATTTGAGCATGGAATTGGTATTACTCTAGCTTTGATCCTAGGAATTCACAACTGAAACCTGCCATTATAAAACAAACATGAATTGCTGCACAGTAGCAAACACCTCACACTGCAAAAATACATCTCCATGGCAGCCTATGGAGCAGCTGTGAGTGTCAGTTTAAAGGAGAGGAATTTACCCTTAGTCCAGATGCAAGGAAAAAATTATAACACCATAACTGGAACAATGAACCCAGACAATCAGACAAGATGGTTTAGTTCCATCTCAAACTCCTTCTAGGTTTCATGCACCCTTTTGTGGATATCTAACCCACGAGACATTTTGCCTTTACTGTTCAGGCAGTCCTTCAGGGAGATGTACTGAAGAAATAAATGCAAAAATATTACCAGAATTCCAAAACCACCGAATTACCATGAGGAATATGAAGATCTGACTAAAAGTGCAAACATTCATGTTTTGCTCTGCTTCAGTTTTTTAATACATTTCCAAGGGCTATTTGAATTCACTTCAGAGGATGGCAGAGAGATCATTGGCTCATTCACACGGTAATTCTCTATCCTTGGCAGAATTTTTCTCCTTCGACTTTTCCTTCAAATAAAGAGGCCACACCAACTACAGAACTTTTGTTCTCCTCAAATCATCCACTTTGCAGTTCAGATTCCTTCTAAACACCTACCTTCTTTTTTCTCAAAACTTAAGTAGGCATCTCTGTTTGTATTAGCCATACTGCTTGAAAAGCCTGCTGCCCTCATCAGTCTTGTCTTTTCCACCTCTGCCAGCTTTACTCTGCCCCCCATCTGTGCAGTCAGAGCAGTTCACAAACGGAAGTCCTTTTTCTTTGCCCCGATGAGATGCAGACAGTTGCTTAAACTAACCCAGCTGGCTCTGCTGGAAGCAAGCTACAGAAGCCACAACCTATACCTCCTTCATTGCTTCAGCTCCTTAGAGCCTGGAGGTCTCTCACCAGTCTAGCCACAAGTTTTCCTTTTTCCATGACACAGCTGAAACACGAGATTTCTCTGTTCTTTGTTTGGAAATTCACCTTTTTCCCAAACCTTAGCTGCCAGAATGGAGCTGGGAAAGGGGTGGTTTCACTTAGGTGTGATCATGTCAATGTCTCAAAGTGCTGCTATCTAAATGGAAACGGTTAAAATTTAATGAGCCTCCTCAATGGCCCCTGTTTTTCAAACTACATGAAATAACCTTCACAGCCTTTTCTCACTCTGACATGCCAAGGTATTTGATGATACAGCAATTTCTTCACACTGACCAGAATTCATTAGCTGTACATAGGCAGAACCCCCAGTCTGTCACAGCATGACTTCTGGTCGTGAACCAAACAAGTTTAAATATATTTAAGATTCTGATTTGCTATTCTGCAAGGTATTAAATAGAGCTACAGACAAGGCAGAGCTTATTCAAGGGGACAGGATGGCTGAGAGGCTTCCCAGGAAAAATAATCAATGGGTATTTGTCAGCACAATTAAAGAATTATTGATTACACAGCAGATTTGATTGTGCTGCTGCAGCTTCCAAGAGAATGCATCATACCCCCTTACTGCCTGAGATAAGAAAGCACAAAATATACAATAAATACCAATAGTACGAACCAAGGTTTCTGCAGGTGGCATTTTTTACCCATATCAATCAAGGATTTTTCTATCCTATTTTATCTTTCACGTGAAACATTAAGGAAAATTGAGAAGTAGTGTAACCAAACCAAAACGGCAGATTCAAATAAAACACTGGCACAGTTGCAACTCCCTATGCCAATAAAATTTCTACACACCAGAAGGCAGGATTCACCCTGGCTGAAGGCATACAACATTAATAACACCAACCTCCCTCCAAGACTTTTCTGTGTATAGATGTACTGAGTACAGCTGTTTGCCATGTAGCCTTAGGTCTTGACAGTAAAAGGTGAATGGACTGCCTTGTTTTCCTAATAAGAACAAGTTTGGCCTGGCAATTTATGATGCCTCATGAATTAAGGGAATTCTGCAGCTAGTGCATGCCACCGCAGTCCCAGCCTTCATTAAATTTCTGGGCATCAGAGATCAGAAGAGTCCTTACTTGCAGAAAGAAGCGTGGATAGAAGTCCTCCAAACTATGCTCATACAGCAGAATGCTAAATCTCAATAAATAAATAGAAAAGAGCTAGGCAATGCCTTTTCAGTTTATTTTTAGGTGACTAAAGTGCACACTGACCTTTCAAAACATGATATGATGCACTTATATATACTCTAATCTCCACCACAATATTCCTGAAATTTATCAGGATCAAAGCAGAGAAGGAACAAAAATTTGAATATATTTTCATTTTCCCTTCATTATATGAAAGTTATTACCATTTACTGAGAAAAATTGGGATCAAGTATAACACATGTCCAAGGTACCATGATATATGTATTAGCTAAAATTTAGACCTCATGGCTGTAAATGGGGCTCATTATCTCCAGACAGCCAGTTTCCTACGGGAATAGCACGGACAAAACAGACTTTTTGACACTAGCACAAATATAATTTACTTTGTTCTTGCTGAACTATATGGAGACTAGAGAATTGGAAGTAACAGTGCCCTATGGACATGACTTGTCATGTAAAACTTCAACTAGAAGATTCTGCTTAGTCTTTTCCCCATTTGGGGCAGCACGTAAACTGGGAAAGGAGCCCAGTTTCTCTCACATTCTGACTTCTCACTCTCACATTCTGACTTCAAAACAGGGATTTTCCCCCATTAAGATTTTGTACAATATAATACAGCTTCAGTGGTGGTTGCAAACTCCCAAGACTTTTTTTTTAAATTATATTACAAATGTATTACAATTACTGGTGTCCATAGACAGGCTCACACAAAGTTGGAGTATGCTATGAATATTAACTCACACATCAGTATTTTTTTAAAAGCAAATACCCGTAGATGAACACTATTTTTTTTTTTTTATGAAGGGGTGGGAAAAAAACCTAAGCCATTTTTATTGTTATCACAGCAATGTCTAAAACGCAAATAGTGGGGACATAAATTTACTACCTAGAGTAATTTTCATCCTTTGCATAAACATTCTCTTATTCATCTCTTCCTTTTTTTTCCCTGACAACCTGCTGAGCCACCCTTTTCCTCCCCACAGAGAGTGTTTAGTTTTCCTCCTGTCTCTGGCTCTTGCCCAGAGGAGGGCAAACACTCTCCAAATGACTTTGCTTTCATTCTTCACAGTAGCAAATGCCCTTACAGTTCCTCAGGATCTATTAGAACATCAAGAGTACATATTCTTGGTGTCTACCGAGACCCTGACCTGAAAGAAACATGGGACAAAGTAATACAACCAGGAGAAAATAATGTCCAATACATACATAGTGGGAGACCACTGAGAAAAATGACTGAAATATCTGGGGGCAACTGCTGTATCTTCCTATTTGGACTTGTCAGTACTGAATCTGTTAGATTCTATATTTCAGTCTTCAGATTCTATATTTTAGTCTTTAGTATTTGACTGCTTGATATCAGCCACTGCTTCATGTAAGGAAACTTACAGCCTTTTTCCTGCATATTTTGTCTCAGCTCAAGCTTTTTATCACTCCTATTTGTTTTGAAGCAGCTTGATACTTGAGCCAATCATTTAAAATAAGATTTAGCTATCACATTTTGAAAGTGCACACAAGAAGATTTTGCTTTCGCTAGAATGGCACACTTCCCTCTCCAGACTGCTCTCACCAAGCCCATTTTTTTTCCCCACTCTTTTTCCCATAAAATTGATCCCCAGAAAGTAAAACTATGTGCACTAGAACCAATACCAGGCAACACCTACAATGACACTTTCTTTACTCGTGTTATTACAGTTTCATTTTAAAAACATCTTATTTAACACACTAAGAACTTCCTTAGTTACAGCCCAGCTATCAGCCCCATACAGCTCAGTCAGCTTGCCTGAGCCCATGCTGGAAAATGAACTATCCAGGAGCCTGAATCACCTCCTCTTTTATACTGAACCAGAAACTGACCTGGCAGCCACTTTTAAAGGGAGTTAATGGTGCAAACATACAACAGATTGAAATCATGCCTTCATTTCACAAGGACACCCGCCTAATAGATGATGTGGTTCTAATGCCACAGATCAAAGTCAATAGTACATAGTCCATGGTCCCATTTTTTATTACACACCATTATTTTCAATTAATATGCATCTTTTAAACTTAAACAAAAAGCTAAATAACCACAACATTCTACTTTGAAAATAATGTCTGTGTCTAGCTAAAGGAACATTAAAATACCTTCTCTCCTGGGGTTACAGAGATTCTCCATATGCAGTGTGTGTAGGAAGGATAACCATTTGGAAATCCAGGAGAAGAAAAGTTGCCTGTAGATTCCTGCAGTGTTTCTCCACAGGCTGAAATAAACAAATTACAGTAAAAATATAAAATTTAATGTGCCGAACGGAGAAAAATGCATCTTTCCAATATCTACTCAGAATACATTTAACTCACTGCAGATGCAGAATGGAAAATAAACTAGTTAGTTTACAATTCATTCAAAGCCATGATTTTAAGACAGTCTGACATTCATTCCATTTTATGCAGGATGTTTTTATTCCATGAACTATTTCACTTGTGTGCTGTCTGTTGACATAACCAAAATGATGGCAGTCTTAAAAAAATCATTGCTGTCAATCAACTGCAACATTACACATAGAACTCTTTCGGAAATAAAAAAAAAAGTTAGATATCCTTTAAGAACTAAAATAAATGCTAGCACAACATGACTTGCACCATACTGAAATTTTATGAGTGGTTTCATTTAATTTAGTACTTTATCCACATGAGAGATTGAGTTGACCTAAACTCACTCATTTATGTTGGTATAGAAAACAAAATCTTACATTTGACAAAGTCTCTCACAGGAGTGATTTGTAGAGACATGAGTAATAAAAGCAAAGCAAATATGAAGTCCTAAAATACCAAAGGCTTTTATATTAATTATTATTGAATCTTTTAGCACCCTTGTCTCACCTGTCAATCATGAGGCTAGATGCTGGTGGATGCTGGTTAATAAATCATCTTCACACTAAAATACAACATTGGAAGTTCCTGCCACCCTCCACCATTAAACCTGATTTTGGTAGGGTGTTGCACCTTAGTCAGTCATCTTTTTTGACCTTAATCAAATTTTTTCACCCACTGATTTTGCAGGTGTGATACAAGATATAAATTTGATATTATCCCATGACTGACAGTGTAATCAAATTTACAGTACTTTCAAATTACAGGGCTACCACTGCCAGCAGGTGAACAACTGTGTCACCAAAACAACAATGAATTATAAATGATCTGGAAAATCTTTAAATAAAAGAGGACAAAGGAAAGGATTGTTTATGACAAAGACAGACAACATAGCTGTAAAAGCTGTCTTGTTAAAATGCATCTAAGATGTGATCGGACTGTTACACTGTAATATCAGGTGTAAATTACATTCAAAGCATTAAATATGCTCTCTGGCACTCCAATGGTTATCATGATGAGGACAGAAAGGAAAGATTGGCATGGCCCTCAAGAACTGTAACGGCTAAAGCCACCATCACTGTGCCCTTTAGGAATGAAACAGAAAAAAAAAATTATTTTCCTTCCTTCACTTAAAAAATGTGGTTTTATCTTTAAAGAATTGCAGGCAGCCACAACAAATTACATTTCTGCACAAAGCCTTTTCAGTGAAAAGGCTGTATCTGTCTTTAAGCATAATTGATTTTTAACACAACAATGAATGCGAAGTTATTTAAGTTGCAGAGTCCCGTACTGGGTTCCCCCAGAGCTGGTGAGCTGTGCCGTAGCTTACAGTGCGTAAGTAAAGCACTTCAGAAAAAGCCAACAGTGCAATGGTTGGAGTAGAGAACAATAGAGTCTGAAGATGAGACATCCACAAGAATCCAAGTACTCCTCTCACCCCTTTCAGAGCCCTCTCTTATTCTTCCCCCTATGCATGGTTTCATTAAGACTACACTGGAATATTACATGCTCCATATACAGAAAATGTGTATAGACTTAAAACAATGGCTTTTAAGTTGCAAAAGGAGCCATGGAACATTATTTTTTTCCCAGAAATTATAGAATAAAGCTATTTAATATAAAAATTTATCTTATATCCATATTAAATCTCTGGGAGGTCTCTATCAAATTAAAATTATTTTCAGAAATATCTCTAAATTTAAACAGAAATGTAAGAAAACTTGTAAGTAGATAACTTCTACTAAAAATTAGCACAATCAGAATTTATAAAATGTACTTGGGCTTTATATGTTTTGCCATATTTATCTTTTAATTTTAAATTCTTGATTACTCAAGGGAACTATAACAGGAACAGCTTATACTAATCAATAGTTGAATTAATTTTCTGTGGGATCTGAGTTCCAGGCTGACTTCCAAAGCTGCAGTAGACAGGGTGATATTTGGGAATTTCTTGTTGAAAAGCACATTTCTCTGCAATGGGAAACAGAATTCTATCACTAGAGTATGTAAAGGTTTTCTTTGTATTCGGACTGTAGCAACTGCAGTATTTATGACTAGGCTTATAAAATAGAATATTATAATTTTTTTTTTACTGTATAAGGGTCCACTAGTAATGAAATCCACTTTGAGAGAGAAATGTGGAAGGAAAATGAGTGGTAAGGGCCACTTATTTAAATTTCATTTCATACTTATTTTACTATATTTCAAGTCAGAAGATATGTATTACAACTTCAGTCTTATACAGCTCTGCTTTATAAAGCATTTGTACATTTTTATTCCTTTGTTAATCATTAACATTTGCCAAGGTTTTCTCTGGTGCTTTTCCCCCCCTTTCAAATGTCATGCCTTATATCAATTTTACTAGACTAGACCACTTGCAGAAATGCCACTTTAGCTTTCCCCACACACATACTCTAACCGTAAAAGTTGCTCTCTGTTTTACAGCTTGAGAAGGTTAGATATCTAATAAGACTTTCCATGGTTAGGAGAGGGAAACTATTTTTGTTTCTCCTTGTAAAGATTAGCAATGGGTGTAGGCAGCAGGTAGATTATATGCTTATACAAAGCAATTCCCACCAGTGTACTCTGCATCAGTGTTTAATTACACAACCTGTGTGTAAGAGGTCCCTCTCTGGCCTGTGAGACACACGGGCAAGTCCCATCAAGGATTACTGTGAAATCTGCAAATGATGAAGTCCAGATCCTCCAGGATATTTAGGGAACCAAGTCTCATTCCTTTGTACATAGCACTAGCAAATACATACTATCATTTATGGCTAATTTGAGTCTACCCTTTTTATTTAAGTTCTTTAACACTTAGACATAAGTCTATAAACTATACATATATGGCATAAAAAGCTGTCACGGAGCCCTAAAAATATCTACTGCTGATCATGTACTTGTTAAATCGAAAACTTAAATCAGTTTACTACAACTCAGGATCTTACTATTGACTTGATTCCCCTTTAGAGTTGTAGGGAAACTGTCTTAATCTAAAAACCTCAATCCTCCTTATGCAGTGAAACAAAGGCTGACTTTTGAAGGTGAATATTCTTTTTGAATCCAATAGGAATGGCAGCAAGTTAAGCCTGAGGAACAGTAAGAGCAGCACAAAAAGAGACAGGCTTCAGCCTTCATCTGCTCTTTTCTACACACACTGTCACAGACCCAGGCAATTTGTAAATTTGCTGGACTTCGTCCATCCACCTTCTCTTCCTCTGAACAGGTTTCTCCTACCAGTCTGAGACTCATTTCCTATCCATTATGCAGTCCCACTTTACCCAGTTATTTTTTTGTTCTCTCTTTTGGCATACAAGTCTCTTTCTCCATTTTCCTTTCTTATTCTTCCACTCCTATAAAACTAAATATAAATGTTAACTACAATTTCTATATAAAACTATAAAGGCAGATCTGTGTTGAAATTTTAGCAGCTAGAACAAAACACATTCTATCACTCCATTAGACTGTCTGAAAACCACTGTAATACATCCAGCCTTGAAGTTCAAGTTTTTTTCTCAAACACCAAGACACTCAAAATTCAAAAGCAGATTGGCAGACGAAGGACTTCAACTTAGTTGCTTTCTTTCCCCTTATTATTCCATCATGTAACAATATAATTTGGTTTTAAAATGTAACAGATCCCTATCAGCAATTAGATTTTCCTTTTACAAAAATCCTAAGGAAAATTTAAAAACAAACCAAAATTGCTGTTCTACATTTTAGAGACCTGGCAGTTACCCTTCTGCTGAAAGGTAGGTTATCAAATCTCACTCCTTGGCTTCACCAATCTCAAAACTGTTTCTGGTCATTAAGCCCATTCCTGAATAATGACCCTGAATATCCTGACTAGCTAAAACACCCTGGCAGGCTCAGCTGCCTTCCTGCTGTAAGGATCACCTGTATTCTCCAGCTGAACTGTATTCTCTGGGCTTCACTTCATGTTCATGCGCCCCAGAAAAAGACTTGAACCAGCAACTATTTGCAGAAATAATTAGAACTCCAAACAAGACATGCACAATACCACAAAATCCTTTATCATAGAAGTGTGGGTCTCTGGGAAATACTGATTAAGTTATTGTTTTCTGTATTTTAATTGTATTGCATTTAAGGCAGCACAAATGAACACATGAAACAATGCAGATAGCATTAAGGATTGAAATATTCACTGCTGTTTTATCATAAGCAGGCGTCATGATTAATATCTTTTGTCTGCAATAGGAAATAAAACATACCTCCAAAACCAACACAGTATCATGGACTTTATTACTATATACTACAGTGATCACATGATTCTTTACATAAAACCAAAAACTTTGTCTGCCTGAATTTTCAGTTTCAGTATTTGCTGGAAAATTTATTAGAACAAAAGTACTGTGCAACTTTCAGTGATTTACTTTCTTTATTGGATGCTTCAGTCTGGGTTGTGTTATTCAGCTATGCAGCTTCTACTAAAAATATTAACTGAAAAAATAGCATTTAAAATAGTATGCTATTTAACATTTATAGAAAAACCTTCTGCCTTTTTCTCTCTCTTAAAACTTGCTTTCTTTCATGACATGGCTCATCTAAGCAAGGCTGGAAAGCTAATATGTTTTATCCCAAAGTTTGCAAAGCTAGATGCCGGAAAAGGAGCATGATCCTTCAACCACCACTCATTACCCATGTGACCCGTGTTCACCAGTGCTGCAAAAAAAAAAATCTTACTTTTCAAGTGCATACTCCTACTGAACAACCACAGTGGTTTTACAAACTATGAAACTAACTTTCAACAAGACTTTCATGACATTGAAAGAAATTATAACTCTCAGCACATGTTTTCATGACATATATGAAAAGGATATTTTCTCTAAACAACTCTTGAACATTAGCTCAAAAAGTACATTGTATCTTTTACAGTTGACTGAAAGTGCATATTAGAGTATTATATACACACACTAAACAGACTAGTTTATAATATTTCCTTTTTTTGTTTCTTAAGTCAATATGATCATAAGAAACTACCTACTTGCACAGCAGTTTTAATTTATAGACTATTTTTTCCTCAAAAATTTGTCTTTTATCAAAATATATATGTATTTTTTGTGTTTATGAAATTGTTGCTCTCTCTATACTTTCATGAGAAATAATGCTGCCAAGAATGTCATTATTAAGGTACTTCCTGTACCAAAAGGAAAGAGCAAAAATTGTTCCCAAAGGAACAGTTGCTAAATAAAAGGTGCTAAAGTGGTTTCTGCTCTAGCAGGCCCAGAAGCTCTGTGCATGTTCTCAGCACATACAAGACTATGATTCAGTGTACTTACAGCACAAAGAAAAGCGTATTTCAGCTGTACAGTGTACATCAAATGCACATCAGAATCCCCGGATCTTCAGTAGATCCCATTGCTGCTGGCACAAATTTGAAGCAATGCCATTACTTTAATCCTGAGCCCTTTTTTTAGTCCTTCTGTATTGATCATTTGGTTAAATGTGGCAACGTAGCTAAGTTAAAACAGTAACTGAGATTTCATTAATTCCCATGGGGAGCAGTAAGGCTGTAAGCCTATGTGGCACAGAGCTGGGATGTCTAGCCTCCTGCAAGGGTCTTGCTGGTAAATTCTGACTGAGAGATGGCACTTCTGAACTTCTTTGGTTGACACCAAAGGTTATCAGTGGCATCAGCCGTAACTAGAGCAAGGAAATTGAAACCTTTTACTTCGAGACTTCTACCATTCTGGCAGCACTTAGTGAAGAAAGAGCACTAGAGAACATCATGAACCACAGGGTTGACTCTTGGTTACTGCAGGCTTGCCCCTGATGTCTGAGACAGACAGCAACTCTACCACATTATTTTGAGATAAAAAATTAATATGCATTCAAATTATAGGATGACAGAATTAGGCAGAAGATAATCAAATAGTAAAAGTATCTGTTAAAACTGTAGAAATTTTGTAGTTAAGATCTAACCATTTCATCCATAAAAGAGTTTACAATTTAGTTGTCCTGGCTTCTTTTATTGACAAATTTTAAAAAAATATAATGGGTTCACAGCTGAGTGCAATAATTAATTTTGCTCCTTGTGCACTTGAATTCAAATAAAGGACTCCAGCCAGTATGCAAACCAGAAGTGATATTAAACATCTTTTTTTCTAGTTGTTGAACAGCTAAGAGAAACAGATTGAAATGTCATGTTGTTTCATACAGTTTATCTGTCCTTAGGTGCTTTGCATTCCAGTGACCTTATCTATAAGATTCTTTTATGATTCAATTCCTGAGCAGCCTATGTCAGTTGCCAACACGGAAAGAGACTACTGAGCAGCTGACTCAAAAATCATTCCTCTTGAACAGCAAGTCAAACAGTTGCTAGTATGTGGTTTTTGTTTGTTTGTGGTGCAATACCTGGACATCTATACAGCTTTCTTGCCTGTGCAATATCTCCTTTACTTAGACGAGTACGCTGGCCAATGGCAGGTCGTATACCATTGTCATCACGGGAAGGGAGAATGGTATCCAGAAACATGCCCCTAAAAAAAATAAAAATAAAAATAGACCCCAAAAACCCCTATCAGGTTTCTGTCATTAAATTGTCTGAGTTCCATGAATGTATACCTGTTTTGTAAATCTGGTTTTTATATTTGGCGTAAATAAGAGGGTAAAATACAGAACTTTAAAAACAGAAAACATGTCATAAAATTCCTCAGGTTGGCAAACTTTATGCAAAGTTACCAAAAATAATCTTCTCTCAGAATATCAATTAACATAGCAGCTTTTATATTTCTGCTAGACAAGAGGAAGATCTCTCACTACTAAGACTACACAAGTAAAAGACACTGCCATTAAGCTATTGCTATATTGAAAAAAAAATCAGAAAATTGCATAAAAACACATAAATTAATCTCTACCACAAAATTCTTAATCACAAAGTTTCTATTTCTAACAAAGTTTTTATGAGAAGTCCTAAAGTCTGACTTACATGTGAGAGTAGGTAAAGTCAGATACATTTGCCAATCATGATTCTGTCAAGTGCTATAAGACATCTAACTCCACTCTAGCTACTGATGCTTTTGAAAGAGAAAAGCTTACTTGCCAGCCTTTACTTGCTTCACAATAAAATATATCAACTTACCATATGTGATTTTAATGACATTAACCTTAAATGACAAGACATCATAAAGAAATACACTTGTTCCAAATGTGCAGTTTATTCAAAATTTCCCAGATTTTAAATATGATTGAAAACATTTTGGTTTTCTCAAATAAATTTTAAAAGAGTAAGGTACAAAACTACATTCTATTATCACATTACAGAATTTGAAAGCCCTCAAATCCCATAAAATGGAAGTTAACAGAAGAATATGTTTCTATAGTCTCTTTAATTTTTTTATAATCTCTTTTATACCTGTAGGGCTGTTATTGAAAACCAGTACTTTCAGACATAACGTAGGTCCAAAAATGAATGAACAGTAAGGATCTTTGTAGTTAGGAATACCATTTATAAACACATATTTCTTTTTAAATTAAAATAAATGAATCATTTTGAGTATGGCAGATACATACTGCTCTCTTTATCCAGTTAGATTTTTTTGAGGCATCACTAGAAATTTTGCAAAGAATCACCTCAGGATGTTACCCTAAACAGTGAAATAAACTACATATGGCATTAATCAGTTTCTAGAACTAAGGCACATTATTCTCAAGAAAATCGGCATCTATGAATTAGAATTCTATTTTCCACTGAATTTCAGTACAACCTGAAACTGATGCTTTTCATACTTTGAAAAACTGTGAAAACAATCCTCTCTTAAACACCTGAGCTCTTTAATAAGGGAACATACTCTAAGTTTTAATACAGCATGAACAAAACCATTGTGTATGACTAGAACTTTTTGATGTTTTGTGATTTCTACTACTTATCTGGGTGAGCAAAGTCTAACAAACAGCTGTGCATGACTCATGCTTGCAAGATGAATTAGTGCAAATCAATACCTGACCTCGGGGGTTTGCTGGCTGTTTTTAGACAGTATGAAGTAACAACCCCTTGTACCTTGGGGCAGGGCATGCCTGCTCATGGCACTATCAGTTTTTGCCAGCTTGGAAAGTGGTGAGATCAGGGCCAACAAATCAAATTACCTTGATGTTGTCATTGCCCTAGGACTCGGGGGGGTTCTGTCTTGTTCAATTACTCTATTTTATATAGGTTCTTATAATCTCTTCCTTAAGGTAATGGTATGTGTAACTGGATTAAGCAATGTGACTAATAGCTACCTCATGTGGCTCATTCCCATGCTCTTCCAGGGGGTGAATTATGTGTATGCTGAGTAATGCAGTCCTTGGTTGGATTTTTAAAAAAATAATATAATTGATACTGAGAAAAAAAGCCAAACAAATTTGCAAAGGCTGGTGAGGTTTTAGTGGGTCTCAGTTTATTTCAAAGTGTTGGATTGTCTAGTACCTTTGCCTTAAAATGCATGAAGTGGAAAAATAAATTTAAAAAAACCAACCCAAGCACAACTTTTCAAACTAAAATTTTCTTTGGGGTGTTTTTGGAGGTTTCTTTTAATTTTACATTACTCTGGTATTTTTAGAGAATAATTAGCTGAACTGTAACTTGGTATGAAATACAATAGGAGACTGGGTGAAAGCCTCCTTCTTCACTTATTCTTCAGAGCAGGGCTGACCTACGGGACCAGCTCATTGTACAGCTCCCCACAACCCTGCATCCTTTCAGAGGGTGCCCCACTGAGTTACTAAGGAGCTGAGAATGGATCAGCCTGCAACAGGACAGAGCAAAACAAGCAGAACTCTTTATTAAAAGGTTTTGATGACAGTAAAACTCTGTACAAGCAACAGAGAGAAGGCTGCATTCTCTGTTATAAATAGCTGACTGCAGTCCTTAGCAAAGGCTGTGGTTTTGTGGTAGATGTCCAGATAACCTGTGTTCTACCTGCAAAATCCATAGTTATGAAACTATGCTTCAAAGGAGATTTCTCTTTTAGAGAACAGACCATGTTACACATAACATTCCTAGCCATTTCACTCATTCGATTTTTCTAAATTCCGATTTTTGTGGACACAAAAAGAGAGTATCATATAAAATGATGTTTCAGATTATCTTGTCTGAAAATCTAAGGAACTGAAGCAAGATCAAAAGGCTGCTTTGAAACTGAACAGAAAAGAAATGCATTTCAAAATATAATTAAATTATTTTGACTTAAAATAAACAAGCTGTGCTTTGACTGCTGTAGGGATACTATATCGCAAGGGACATTTTAAGGGATTTCAAAATACTTCAAAAAGCATAGTTCTTAGCATTCACAGACAGAAATAGAATTAAAAGTCAAAAGGTATAACCTGAGACTCCAACCTTGAGAAGGTGTTCCTGGCATAGTGCATAATGCTGTCAAAGTCATATGGTTCACCAAGGGAGTTCACCTCTCCAGGCTCCATCTTCAAAAAGTTATATTCCTGACCTACAAATAATTGATAATTATAGGTTCTTTAATATCTTTTTCTGTAAAGATAAAAACCAAACGGGAAAAGAAAACCAACAAAGATCCTAACCTAATTACTCCCTGACATTCATAAATCTTTGCCATTTGGGAGAAAGTGTGCGACTTTATCATGCCCTCTTAACTGAGAGGGCAGACATCTGAAACACACATCAAATTTCTACATTTGGATTTAGAAAGACTAGCCTCATTCACCTAACACATGAATGCCCCACACATCATGATGTGCTTCATGTAGAGTCCATACAAATTTCTGGTTTGATTCTTAGTCCCCATAAAAAATCATTTTGACAGCAAAAACTCCAGAAGAACCCTCCTCACTCATTAGACTGGATACTAAATCCAGCTCTAAACTACTGGATATTGGATACTTTGCTTCAGCAAAGGCTGCTCTCTGAGACTCTATGTAATGTAGACATTACAGAGTCACATTTTCAAGATCCAGCTGTTGCAAATTAACAAGAGCAGAACAGGACAAAAAGAATTATACTTAGTTCATAATTCCATACCCTAAGTTCTTTGGCCTAATCAGTATATTAGCAATACAAAGCATCCCGTACTCCAGTTCACAGTCCCACTGGATTCTTGCAAAAAACCCTGCATTGACAGTAACATTTTAACCAACATAAGTTGCATAATATAACAAAACCCAAATGTCTCAGTGGTCATGGCTTCCTGATCCCATTTAGTGATCCTCAAGCTCATGCCACACCACAATAAGTGGTTTCAGTCAGAAATCAGAGAGACAACTGAAAGGGAGAGCAGGCAGCTGAGGATGGCACTCCAGCTGATTTTCTCATCATAGTAAAAGAAAAGGGGAAGAGTTCTTACGGCATCTGCACAAGTCAGTAACACAGAGACACTAGAAAGAAGCTCAAACATGCATGCCTTTTCAGGACCTTAGAGACTTAAGGGAGCATGTATCAGCTGCTGGTCTCCTTCCAAGTCCTAGATGAAGTGGCAAAGATTCATTGTATCTCAAATATATTTTAAAAATTTTCTAAAGAAACAGACAAATACTCCAAGCCATCATTGGACAATTTCTGATTTCACCCTTCTTGAGACTAGAATTCCTGTAAGTCAAAATCAGTGTATCGCAAAGCCCACACACATTTATGAACATTGCAAATGAAACACACCTAGTTCCCTCCCATCTTGCCTACCCAACACAAGCAAGGGCACAACAGCTAGAGTGGCAAAGAGCTGATAGTCACAGTTTTTAAAGTTCTCAAGTTCCTCAGATGCTTTATCTCAACAACACCAAGGTCACTGACTAAAGCTGCATGTTCTGTAGAGAGTGAGGTGAATAATGTGTAAACTGAAGGACCTGTGCCTGTCTTTGTCACAGATCCAAAGTCCTTCACCTTACGTCCCAGGTCCAAGCCTCTCGGGCAGCTAATAGCTACTGACATGTTTCTACTTATCATTCACTAAAGCCTACAAGAGAAATGCCCTTCCTCAAGCACAGAAATATGACTTTTAAAGAACCTTAAGAGCAGTTGCTTCTTTCAAAGTTTTTGAGCATGATCGTTATTTTGCTCCTTCTAGCCTTCTATTTAATGGCTTGCTACTTGGCCAGACCTTTGGAAAATATTATATTATAATTTCAGTATTTTATTTGTAAATCAACTTGAGATCAGTCAAGGCAAGAAGAATAGCAGGCATAAATACTGTTTCAGCTATTCAGCACTCAGTTCCAATAGAGTTGAACAGATGAAGGAAACACCAAAAACAACCACATGATTTTTTTCCAAAATACTTATCAAAATATCTCACCAGGTTGGATGTTTTCTCTAATGATGGTGACATGGTCATCACGGTCTGGTCGTGTATGTTCATGCCAAAAACCTATCACATGACCCAACTCATGGACAACTATACCAAATTTATCACAGTTCTTGCCAATAGATATAGCCTGAGGACCATTTCCCCTTCGACCCACATAAGAACAGCACCTGTAATTAAAACACAAACACAGGTGAAGGTTTTCATACATATCTCTACAAACCACATAGCAAATTCAGTTAAAACTTGAGAAAACAGTATATAAAAATTCTGCAGTATAATGCACAATGTAATTTTGGCAATCTCACAAACTTAGATCTTCTACAACAACTTATTATTCAAAATACCTTATAAGGGACACAGGAATGGGGCTTTTGAAAATATTATCCAAGGCCTTATTCATCAAAAAAGTGTTCACTTTGAGCAACAGAATTGTCATTGTCATGACAGTATATTCAGTCAGTCTATAGAATGACACAGGAACTTGTTCTCAGCTAGAGAATAAAAATAAATGATGCTCTGATGAGAGCATGCACCATCATATCTTTTTGGGTTATTGACAAAAATGTTAAAAATGACAGGTTGCAGGATAAGCCCCTGTGGTAGTGCACTTTCAGTCACAGCTTGAGTCCAATCTATTTAGCACAACCCTTCAAGCCCAACCATGCAACCAATTTTAACAGATTTAGTTTTCCATGCACCTATAATCCTGCAAAATCACCTTGGAGACTCAACACATTTAAACACATTTGTTTAAATCCTGTAATTTAATTTGTAGTCAAAAACCTTTATAATCTTAATACAACACATGATGGCAGTGCAAGAGATTGATGAGAATAAAGTTAGGACAAGCACATATAATTGTGAAAAGGCAGAAAGAATCCTTTTGTTTAAAACAGTTTGAACACTTCTGCAGACTCTTCACGTTTGCCACTGTGTGGAAACCTTACAGAGAAAAATTGCAATGCAGAACTAAAGAACATTAATGATTATTTATGGCTTAAAACAAATCAATAGATTATTGAGACCTAAAGTTGTAGACTATTTAAGACATTTTCCATAGTTTTAACACGCCTATTTTATTGACTTAATATACATTACATGCTTCAGCTAGAAAAGACATATTTGGTGGCCTAAAAAATTCTCTATATATTCAATATAGTTATTTCACAGTGATACTTTGGAGGTGAAGAGATAAAAAGGAAAAAAAATGAAAAGGAAATTTTTTTAAATAGTACCTTCTGTGATGTCTCCTGCTTTGCTTTTATTGACACTATTGATAACAAGGGCAAAATAACAAAACAAGGATTTAACTAAAGTCTATCTCTTCCTGTCCTTCTTACTTCTTTTGGATCAAATGAGGGTCTAACATTTTAAGGCTGTGCATTTTGTCTTGAAAATGTGAGGGAACAGCTGTGTGCTAATAGCAGAAGAACCAAATGGCCAGTATAAAACATTAAGTTATTAAGAAAATTTTAAAATAAGAAAATAAATATGTAATTAGCCAATTTACCAAATAAAATTAACAATACCAAGAAATGATTATTTCTTGAAAACAGAGGTGCTTCAGATCAGCTCTGAAAACTTGTAGTGGTATTTAATAAATCAGATAGATTTCTGGGTGTTTGAAAAAATAATTTGATATTTTACTCTTGTGGTAATAAAAAAAATTGAGCATTCTCAAATGGGTTTAATGACTGAGGGTACCTCATCTGACAGATTTGAAAGATGGTGTTTTTTCAGAAGAAAAAAAAATTAACTGCAATCTTTTACATAGTATTCCTCTAGGTTGTCTAACACTGTACACTAAACTCCAGCATATCAGGAATTATTTTTTTAATGCTAACCTGCTCCTAAAAAGTAAGCAGCCAGAGGATGAGAGTTCCCTTACACTGGTTACTTGACAGATTTCAAGTACTCCCTAGAAAATATAAAGACATTTGAGTGTTTCTTTACATGCCAAGGAAAATTAGAATTAACACCAAGTCTTAACAGCAGCACTTCTCACTTACAGAGGGTCATTAGGATTTGCTAGGTTGAGTGTCTTGTCAAGCACACCAGATACATCCAATTAAGCTAAAACAATTTACTTCAACAATTGCACTGAGACAAAGAATAAGGAAAAGGAAAATTAAAAAAATCCATGAAGTAAGTTAATTTGCAACATTATGAGTTTGATCCCAGGTGTGTTTGGCAAAAGACCAAGATCTGTGCTGTATAGAGCACTTGTCACACCCCTTAAATTGAATCAACTGGCTGGTTTTAAAGCTCATCTCTTTAATCTTTATTGCACCAGACAGCATTTGGAGACAGTAACTATTTATGAATCTCTAATTCCATTTAATCAGTCTAGCTGATCAATGATGGTGAGCAATGAGAAACAAATGACAAAGAGAAAGTGAAATGACTGGAACAATATACTCATTCTTTTAAGCAATACTATTTCACAACTACTGTCAGAAATACTCAATACAAAGGAAGAGAGAATCAGGTAGGGTCAATGTTGCCCTTTTTTTAAAAAGCTGCACTCTTGAAAATGTCATAATATAAAGATCGTCATAGGCCACAACATCAGCTTGCTATGGCACTGACTGTATGAAGGTGTGGATGAAAAACTGAAGAATTTCATAAGCATACTGGGACTGTGTATCATCACCTTTATGTTACACAAAGCAAGAAAAAGAGGTTCACAAAATTCCCAAACAAAATCTCACTGAGGAAGCAGTGTTTGTCTTGGTGGAAAAAGGTTAAAATATTCATCTGTTCAGTCTACAACGTTTGGGGAAGCATTTGAAAAAGATTTTATTTTCTCATATCTCAGACAGATCTGTCAAATACTTAGACAAGAGGATACAGTAGCGATTCCAATAAGTCATCTGAATTTTGTCATAAAAATTGTTTAAGTCTTCTAATGGAGAACACAAATTGAGATCAAAGGCATGCTGAGTTGCCAGAACAATATGAATAATTGTTCCTTTCTTTTTTGTCTTACTACGCAAAAAGAAGCTTTATCTTGTACTCAGTAATATTTATTAACAATATGTGACTAGATGCCATCCCAATTTGCTGACCTTTTTGGCTTTGCATACAGAGACGTATACTGACTGAGTCTTCAGGCACTTCCAATTTGATAGGAAGAAACATAAGGATAGAGAAGCAGTAGTGAGCAAAGAGTGTTTTGAATCCGTTACCTATTAGTTTTATTTGCCCAAATCAACTAGATGCATAAATACTTGCTGTAATTGATATTAATGCCAGTGTACACTGCCTGGTAGTAGAATCACAAACACTAGTGTCTTAATACTATATTCTTATGCTCACATCTGCAGCTCATGGATACAAATCACTAATTAGAAAATTTTAAAGTACTAACTGATTCAGCTGTATTATGAAACCATATTTTTATAATTAACCATTATCAAACTCAGGTTAAGTAAACCAGACATGATGACAAATAATTACAGTTTTAGACTTCAGCAGATTAAATTATTCTGATGGGGAGGAGGGATCCAGCTGTAAAGCTTTTGACATTTTTCTGAACGACGGTCCATAAGGAAACTAGAGAAGTCTGATATCAAGGGGGGTATAAAGCTGGTTGGAATATTACAGGAAGTTAAGATAAAGAAGATGCTTTTTGAACTTGCAGTTGGAGAAAACACTGCTAAATGCCATGAAGACAAACCTGGAGCTCACAGCAACCTTAAGAGGTTATACAAGAGATCTAGAAAGGGAAATATGGAATTTATGTCTCAAGATGTGCAAAACCTGGTAAAGACTGGAACCAATGATGTGATGTCTGTGCTGTGGAAAGAGCTCTGGCTCTTATTCGGAATCACATCCCAACCAACCATGTGCTGAACATGGCAGCTGTTGAGAAGCAGTGAGGCACTGTGCTTAGGTGCCTAAGTGGAAGGAGAGGCTACAAGATATATGAATTAGCTCTTGCAGTGGCTCAGCAAAATTAATGACTCATCTGGACAAACACGCCCTAGTTTTGGGGATATCAATTTCAAGAATGATGAGAACTAGCTGAAAAGAATCTCAAAGAGCAGTGTGATCAAAGACCTAGAAAACACTATTTACCAGGAAAGATTAAATTAATAAGGTATTTTCTAATCCAAAAGAATACAGAATTCAGGAGGGACATAATAACAGTCTCAAATTATATGACAGATTCCTGCAAAAAGTAAAAGGAATTTCTTTTCTACGCTATAGTGAAAAGGAAAAAAGTTAATGTCCTGCAATTGCAATAAGAGGTATTTAGTTTAGCTGTGACTAAAAGTGGTTCCCCCACTTCCTACATTTCTTATATTAAGGATGTCGAAGCAATACAATTCTAGAAGGCTGTGAAATATTCCTTTTTGCAGGTGTTTAGAACCAAGTTAGATAACCATATATCAGCAATGATATAGAAATAGCTGTTTCCATCTTAAGAATACATTAGACATCTTTCTGAGATCCCTTGCAGTTGTATGGGTCTGTGATAATCAAAACTTATCTCTCATTCATTGCAGATATGTAACCTCTCAACTTTAAGAAAGTCATGTATCTCTGATAACCAGCTGCTGTATTTCAAATATGCTTTTTTAATCACTGCCCTTCTGGGATGATCTTCCCACGAACTGTTTCAAGATGTAATGCATTACACTCCAAAATATCCTTATTGTTTACAAAGGCTCAGTAACACTTCACTTGCTAGTGTGCTAATGCTGTCATATGAGACTTTTGTAGATACTGCCACCTGAATTTCCACATATATGACTATCCACTTTGTTTCCTTCAATGTGTTATGTTTTGACTGTGTGCTCTTTGGGGCAGGGTTTATCATTTAGTTTTTAATTTCAACAGTGCTAAGTACAATAAAGTCTCCGTCATCTGTGAATGTTAGCTGCCATGGTAGTACAAACAATACTGACACAATGTGCTAACAAACCAACACAGCAGGGTGCCATGGGAAAGAACTGAAGATTAATTTCAGTGCGACTGGCCGCGCAGCAGAAAAGTGTTCGCAGTTGGTTTGGTGTCACTTCAGTCTGGGCTCTTTCCGTGGAAAATCCTGCGTCAGCACTGGATGCTGGCTGGTAGTGCACAGCTCCTGCTCACCCAGAGAATATATGTCCTTATTTATCTGGATCTTCCTGAAACGACTTGTGGACCCCCAGAAAAATCATTCAACTGTCCCTTCTGTTTGACCTGGCTTTATTTCATCAATGATGGACTTTCCATAGCCACTCTTCCTTTTTTTTATTTTAAACTTGTTGTGGCCTTTGTAAATTATTTGTATTTTGCAAAGTATCCTTCAATAAAAGAACATTAATGATAAAGGATTAAATATACTTTGGAGGTAGATACTGATTATATTCCAGCCTTCTGGTTAAAGCCGGTTATAATCCAGCCTTCCCTCAAAGTGATTTGATCTCACGAGGCATCAACCACCCTAAGGAACAGGTCTTTGGCTGGAGAGATTTTGTCACGTGGCTTTGGGTATTTTGAAGTTGCAGAATTTATATTTGGCAAATATCCCCATAAATCTCTTTCTAAACTGCCTGAACACACTTATATCTTTCACTCTTCTGTTTAAATTGCTTTCTGCCTCTGTGAGTGCAAGGGAACCATCACAATTATTCTCTGCTTCCCATTTTTCTTCCAGCTGTGTGTCAGTACCCCTGAATCCTATTTTACAGGCGAATCCTATCTTACAGGTTGTGTCAACTAAAATAACATCCATGCTGGCTCAGAACAAAAGTCCATTTCATTTGGCACTGCTTCTAGCAGGGGTCCACAACAGACCTACAGTGACACAAGAACATGGCAGGAAACCAAGAATAAGCTCCCCAGTTGCAAGGATCTGAGGTTCAAAGTCTTTCAGGGGCAACAGCAATGCCTTTCAAAGGTAGCCTAGGAGTAGGTTTTATTATGTTGTCCTGTAACTTAAGAAGAATATCACAGGTACTTTTACAGATAATTTTACATGTAATTTTAGAGGCTATAAATTAAATACATTCAGGATCATTCCTACAATGCAAGGAGGTCCCCAAACATTTTTTAACTTCGATATCCTATATTCAAAAGTAGACAAGCCAAAGGGCTCAATGATAAGGAAGGCAGTAAGAGAGCTGTCCAATGCAGAGCCTACAACTCAAACAGGAAGTGACTGTCAGAAGCACAGAATTTCCACAGGCAGCATGCACTCTTCTTGGGAAATGAACATGGTGCACTCAGGAAGTTCACTGAGCACTAAATAAAATTAAGAATTCTTAGTGGAATAAATAGCAAACATAGCTGACTGAGGCATTTGTGAGCAGTAATATCTGAAGATGGAACATGGTGACTAATGGAAAGCTGCACTCATGGGTAATAAAACCTGTTCTGCTCACTTTTACACATCAGTGACCTAGAAGCAGGAATTTGCAAAATTACCATAAATTTGGTGGTTAAACAAATCTGGGCAAGGATAGTCTGGCAACAAGAGAGTTAAAATTACAACTAACAACAATTTAGCTAGAAAAGGAATATGGGATAGATGTCCATACATAATTCAGCAGTAAATATGTGACATGGAGAAAGCTAAGAATAAACAAATGATAAACCTGAAATACCTTTAGAACAATGCATATGAATACTGGAAGCATGACAGAAAGCCAAAAATGGAAGTCTCATATCTATGTGTATATATAGCAAGATAACTTATCTAGAAACAGACAAAAGAGGTGCAACCTCACAAAGTTACCACACATACCTGTTTTCAATGAACTTAAAAGCCAGGCAGAACAGGCGCATCATTTAAACGCAGTAATTATCTATTCATTTTCCCGTGAAGTACACATTCCCTTCTAAGTGCCAAGCTGACAGACACGGCCAAAGGCTGAAAGCAGGAGCAGTGTTCCCAGAGGTGCACACTTACCCACAGGGTCTGTACGTAAATACAATATAGCTTTCCTCGTCGCTGCGCTCGATGAACGTGACGCACGTGTACTTCTCCCAGTGCCGCATGGCCTGCTTGAACATGGCGCGCTGCGTGCCTGCAACAACAATTGGAGGAGGTGAAACCAGAGATTTTTCCTAACTGCAGCTTCCGTCTTATGATCAATACCAGCAATATAGGCCTGGAAGCAGACGGTGAATCATGAAGCCCTGTGTGTCCCAGTAGTCCCATGCATGGCAAGATTCCAGCCCAAGGGATACTCAGGCCATCAGTTCCTCATAACATATGTGCCTGCAAGGGGGCTAATACGGCCTGACACATCCCAGTAAATACAAAACCTGCAATAAAGATCACAACTATGTTACACCAGAGGAAGACAGCAGAAGAAATACAGCGTTGCTTGTGTGCCTGCATCAGCATAACATTTCCTAAGCAATTTCCCAGATGAAACTATCAAGTGAACCACACTGGGGGAGAAGAAAAAAAAAAGCAGAAAGAAAAAGAACAAGCAAAATTGAGTAACCCTACATCATAGCTATGTATCTAGTAGAAAGAAAAAAAAGAAGATTAAAAAAAAAATCTACAGCCTTCAAGTCTGGAGACCAGTTTCATCTCAACCATGTAAACAGGCATACTAGTAAAAATATTGTATTAAAATAAGGCTGCTATCAGCAGGGACCAGTCTCCCTTTCTTTGCATTAAAATCTCTCAGAAAACAAATGATCCATCAAAAGTGGGAAATTCAGAATTTGGTGTAAACACTAAGCACACCTAGATACTTGCTTTAAAAATGAGAAATACATCCAGAAAAGGTCAGAATTATCCCCTAGATGCAGAAGCAGCCAGGTTCTGTGTTCTCAGCACAGAACACAAAGTCAGCTAGTATACAGTACTTCAGAAAGCAGAGCAATGTAATTTCATCGCATGACAAAAGACAAGGCTTATTGACATAGAGGCACCACGTGAGAATATAGCTGTATTCTCTGTGCTTCTGAGCTGAAAATCCACAGAGTATTATTTGGCAAGGATTTGCTAGCAGAAATACACTCAACCTTGAAGGTTACAACATAGGATAATTAAACAAACAAAAAGTCCAACCTTTTTAAAACTTAAAGATGACAAAACCTGAAAGTTCGTAAAAATAACAAGTTCAAACCACATCAAATTCTAAAAAATAAAGGTTATTACATCCCATCTTGCCCTTTTCTTTTATCTTTAAGCTGTGTTTTCTAAGCTTTAGAATTTATCTTTCATTATGAAAAAGGCAATATCTTTAATATGGTGCTTTCATTTAGCTTACTACAATTATTTCAGAAGACAGTAATCCTAAAGCAAAGGTCACAATTGGTACAGTACTAGGTAAATATCCAAACTGAAAGCTTGACTGTAGCTGTCAGTTTGGAAGGAATGACTCTGGTTTCTCCATATACACACAATGTGTGAGCATTTGCATGTTTCTTTTGGCTCCCTGTATTATCATGCACCATAAATGTTATTTCATATATTTTCCCTTATCTCTTTGCTTTCCTTGCTCCATTTTTGTTTTAAATTATCTCTTACATCCACACTGATATTGACTGATTTAGCTTTCTGCTAAGAATTCTACATATAGGGTAACCAGTCTTTCTTCTTGTCGTATGCAATGTCTGTGTGTATCCATCTGAAAACCAAACTCAGGAATGACAAAACACATTTAAGTCAGTTTGTTGAGTGAAATCAGTTTAGAAGACTACATGTCACAGTTAAATTAGAGATATTCTTGTGCTAAATACACTGCATTTAAAAAAAAAAAATTCCTTGACATTCCGTTACTTAGGCTCATGGAAACAAACGTGCAACAAGAAATATTAGGTAAAGAAATAGAGCTTTTCCTCTCTAAAATGTTGTTACCCATTTTTTATTATGTAGCTTGCCTTTGAAAACAATTAAGTATGACTAATATTTTCAAAACAGATGTACTTCAGGCCTGTTCCAACAGAAACCCTTCTATTGACTTCCATAGCATGACTTCACTTTTAAAAATTAAAAAAAAAAAAAAGGAAGGCAATTAAAAAACATTATCTTTCCTCTTTTCACCCAAAGCACAAAGCTTACCAGTGAAATTTCCACCTATTACATATGGAATGACACCACCTGGCCATATTCTCTCTGTTCGTGATGTAGCAGCTCTGGGAAATCGGTTTTTCTCATTTTTCCCTGAGAATTTTACAGTAGTTCTTCCTTTAGATGTATTATTTTGCTCAAAACCTGCAATGATAATTAAAACACTGAATGAAATCACACACACAGGAAAAAAAGACAGCAATTATTTTCCAGCAGGTCAAACTCAGATTATTTCTTTCTGCCCTCTCAAAGTAGGACACGGCTGTTACGCGACTGTCTATCGTTACGTAGTTTTCCGAGAAAGACTTCTTCATTTTTTCAATATATCTAGAGTAACAATCTTGCACATATGTTTATCAACTGGAATGTGCATTGCATAAGCGCATCTACATTTTCTCATTTAATAAAAATATTTTAAAAATCACGCTCCCTGGGGTTTTGGTGGTGTTTTTTGGGTTTCTTTTTTTCTGCCTTTAGTTTTGGTCTAGTTTTTTTTAAAATAAATGAGGATTTTTCCAGCAAAGAATGACAGACTTTAGACAAACTCAAAGTAATCAAGACATTCACTGTCCCTTTCATTAGTGTTGTATGATCCGAAAAAAGCAAGTACATGGCCATCTTTAAAGTACTGGACAGTAAGAAATCATACATTTCTCGTAAACTAACATTTGGAACCCCACAGGTAGGTATTACTCATGGCTGGAATTTCTTTACAAGAGAAAAATGTGTCTACCATTTTCAGGGATACTACCACCATTCATTCCATTACAGGCAAATCTTTCTATATCAGCTGAAACCTAATGTGAGAACAGAAAAGGATAAGGGTAGTTAGACAAGGACTTGTGCACCAGGACAGGGGCTACTTCTGAACAATTTATAAGTTAGTTTGCAGATCTGGGCAGTTGATCAAAATAGATCACTCGAAAGATGGTTAACAAGTCCTACTCAGTGCAGCTGAAGTCTTACTGCTCGTGGAAGACTACATTTTCCCTCTGTAAGAATCTCCTGTGGTACCAGCTGCACTTAAGTGTTAATGACTATGTCAGAATCAGGGAAGATTCCAGGGCAGAGCCATGGTAAGGAATGTTGGCACAGCCCCAAGGCTGAGAGAGCAGCAATAGGAAGAAAAGGAAGAAGCTACAGCACAAGACAGGGAGAGAGCTCTGATATATGGGAAGAAAAGTCTGCCTTTGTGACAACCAACATGTAACTTAAATTGTATCAGGAATTACACAGAAAATTCCAGGGTTTAAAAAAAACCCAAAACAGGTAAAGCAAATAACTTATCCTTGTAATTAAATGAGTGTTTAAATGAGAATTACACAACAAATTGCACACAAAGTGTCTACAATACAGGCAGACACTTGCCGGAAAAACTATTTTTATACTTAGTATGCAGTCATTACTGAACCACATTACATGTTTGTCTAGATGTTTTACCATTCCAAATTATTTTTATTGGTGCTCTTTAGAGGTCTAAGCAAGAAATTTATTCCAAATTTCACACAAAAGATGACAAGCATTTATGCAACACTAAAATTTCAATTCTCCTTTAAAGAATGAAGATTATGTATCAAAGCACATCTGCAAAGGCAGTTACCGTGCTCTGATTAACACAATGTGGTGCAATTACAATGGTGTTTCACGTATTTTCCTTTTTGAGGTTGAGGTTTCACACTACATCAAAGTGATAACTTCTTGCATCAAACATAGAGAATAAGCTAAGCCAGAATTAGGGGGGATTCCACTTCTACAGCCTGCTCAATTCAACTACATTCATACTGACAAGAGCATGATTAGTATAAAAACATGCTTGTTCAGCATAACACACCACAAATGCTTCAAACACAGCATGAATCATCAGAATGCCCCACCTGGATCCAGAAAAAAGTAAGAAAGAAACCAAATTAGCAGCTTTGCAGCATGGTCTACTTGCAATGAAAAAACACTCTATTAGTTAAGCTGATAATTGTGAACACAGCCATAAAACAAAGTTAAGCAGTTTTTCATACGACATTTAAAACTATGTATTTTAGCTTTCAGATTTCATGCTGGAAGAAGAACTCTAAGAAAACAGAACAAAGAGCTAATCTCTTCATTACTATTCTCGCACTATTTATTTCATAATTTGTTTATGCCGATAGTAATACAGAAAAGCTTTAAAGTGTTAAAGTACTATCATCATTAATGTTCATGATACACTATCACATCAGGCAACTTGCTAATTTAAACAGTGAAAATACCAGAGCCAAATCTTCTTATCCTCTCTATAAGCTGATAGAGGGCACCACGTTTTTTTGACATTCCATGCTCTCCAAAGCCACCTTTAAAAAGAAAAGAAAAAAAAGAAAGGAATTTTCAAAAGTTAAAACCATGGAATTTTACATGATAGCAACTATATTAGCCTAAAGAGGCATCCTAAAGAAAGCTTCATATTCTTCAATAATTTCCATAAAAACATTTTAAGTATTCTTGACAATGCAATAAAATCACATTAGTAGCAGAAAATTTTTCTAGTATGCATTCCATGAATGCAAGCCAACATGTCTTTGTTACTCAGGCAAGTCATGACAATTACATCATCTAATTATTATTTGGAGCTTTTTTCTTCCTGGTGACCTTGACATCCTCAGAGTCACATTGATTGACAGCTAAAAGGCTTACTGTCAAAGAAATGTCCTGAATGTATGCCATAATTTTCTCATTTCAAGGGAGGGGAAGGAGAAAAAGCAAACAGCCAAAGTTTCATCAGAAAACAAACAAACCAACCTCACAAAATTAATGCAAACTTAATATGGTTGATTTTGCCATGAAATATTTGGTTTTCTTTGCTAGCATGCAAATAGATGTCAATGCACTTTTAAGGCTTTGAAACATCACATGCTGGTGTATATTGTGGTAAGACCTGGCAGGTATATATACATATGTCTGTGTGATTACAGCAGTCAATGAAAATCTAAGCTAGGAAGTAGTTTACTGTAACATTTACCATGCCATTTACAAAAATAAAACACATTTCTGGCTTTACTGCATACAGTCTGCTACATAGTTCCTTCACACATAAACCTTTTGTGGCTACAAGTGGCTTTTCAAACACCAGTAAACCAGAAGCAAGAACACTGACTACACTACATGAGTCAATTAAGTCATTCAAAATTGTTCAGAAAGTTTTGTTATTTTACAGGTTTGCAGTAGGTTGTATTTGACAATTCACTATTTGTTATAGGACAAGGGAATGTCTAAACTACTTTTACAACAGAAAAAGTAAAAAGATAGAAAGATATGGACGATTGATACCTCCGACCACCACTAAAAAGTCCTTTCCCAACTTTCCATAAAAACTTTTAATATATATGTAGAAAATACATCTATCAAACAGCAACTTAAATTCATATTACAGATGAGAAAATTCCATATAAGGCAAGTGAGTGTGTGGCTGCTCAGTGAATAACAATGTGCCTAATTATTTGGATTACACCGTCACATAGTTGCTGGCTCCCTTGAGAAAAATTTTCCAAATTTTTAAAAACATTTTAGATAGATGAGGTAATAGTTCAACACATTCCTTTCCAACAAGTTACATGGTAACTATAACATAAACTGCAGAGGATATAACATTGATCATCATTAATGTAATTGTCTCTCATGTTAACATTCATCTTATAAAATAAGGCTTATAGCTAAGCATTCCAAATAAATATTAAAAAATCATTAAAAGCATCAACTGTCAAACATAACAGAAAACCCCCAAAGAATCCATTAGTTACTTAAAGTATTATACTTTATTTCTATGGGGGGAAAAAAACCAACACAAAATACTCATTTCTGTCTTATTGTAGCCTGTGTATTTCATTTAGTGAAAAACCAAAGAAAAAGTATCTCACTTAACTAAGCTGTCTTATATGACTAACATGCAGCCTTGCCAAACCATATAGACTAAAAAAGTTTTAATTCCTATTTGCTGCATCTTCTCATAATTCAGGCAGGAGAAGCAAGATACTTTTGGCAGTTTGGATTTAAAATAATAGACACATAAAATTGTTATCAGTTTTACTGTTGTTACTGTTTACAGTGATTATGTATTTTGCTTGGATGAAATGAAAAATAAAATGACAGAGCCATCCTCCAAGAAGCTCACAGATTATCTGACCCTGCAAATCCAGGCACATAATCCTCACGAAAAGGAGCAGTCACATAATGTGAACCAGAGCCTGTGAGCCTTAGGATTTTAATTAGAGTTGCAATAGAGCCTTAGGATTTTAATTAGAGTTGCAACCACTGTGACTCCACCACTTTACACTGATGGTTTACAATCAAGTATCTAATCCTTCTACCTGATTGTCACCTTTAGTCTGTGAAAACCAACAACATAAGCTTGATTTCTAGCAGTTTCTGATTAATTGCCATTGTATCTGTAACAAAGATAAAATTTTGTTTTCTAGATTACAGATATCTAGCATTCTTTTTATTCCTTTTCCAGTTGCTACTTAATATTAACAAGCTAGATGGCAACTTGCTGTTTTGGAATTAGGGGGAGACGAGCACACTAGGCTGTGCAGTTCACAAAAACAGGCTAAACTCCTAGTTACTGCATCAAGAATGTTGTAAATTTAGAAAAATAAATTACATATGTAAAGTGTAAAATTGACTTCTCTAATGCTCTTTTTGGAAAGATCAAGAATGTTGGGAGTTCACTGAGAGCAATTATGAAGTCATTAACTTAAGAGAGTTTGTTCTCCAAAGTTTAGTCTCACTGATCATCACAATTGCATTGACTCCTGTTGTGCAATGAAGGCGGAAAAAATTGATCCAAATGCATTAGTAATACTTAACAGGGTGATTCAATATCCTGAATAGGATACCATACACAACAAAAGATAATGTGCATATTGCAAAACATGTAAGAAAGGAAAAACTCAGTAATAGAATATTAAATATAATTTTAAAACTGCTTAGAAATGTGTATCTTTTCTGTGTAATTAAAAAAATAATAACTTTGCAGTTAAAAAGTAGAAAAGCAAGAAGAAACGGGAGTCAGCAACCCAAAGAAATCACTTGACTGCATCAACTTTAAGGGGAAATGACCAATGTTGTTCTAAATTTTTTCAGCAAAACTAGTGCCTGAGAGATCTTCAAAGGCAATTAAAAACCATTTGTTTGGAGGAGAGGAGAGCAGGGAGACCACTGACTCTACTAACATTTCAAAATTCAGTCTAGATCTAGAAAAAGTTTTCCTGTTTTGGAAAAACAAGTGGATGTAAAAGGAGATAAAATAATTTTTCAAGTTGTCATAAAAACACTCTAATCACAGCATCTACCTAGAAGGAGTAAAAATATTTTTAAATATATCAATATTGAAAGATTAAATTTAAAATTGCTTCTTTGGTCTGAAAATTTTAAGTTACAGTAGCTCAGTTCGGGAACACATAAAACATGTTTTACAGAAAACAAATTTCAATTATACGTGTATACATTTTCTAATAGCATTTTTTCCAGACCTTTCCTCAGTAAGTTGGCTGTTTTTTTGTATCATTACCTGAAAGTTTGCAAATTCTCAGTTATCAATTTACAAATCACAGCCTGAAAGCATAAATATTTTTAGACATTAGACAGACATCCATTTAGGCACGGATTATGTTTTCTCTTCTGCAAACAGATATATTTACACATAAATAAGACTTCTTTATCTATCTGTCTGAATATCCAGCTGCCTCTGTTAATCAGATTGCAGCTTCTGGTGCTAATGCATTGTATGTTAACAATAGCATAGAAACATGCATTAAAATGTCAGATAAATAGTTGTTTTTTAGACAAGGCAGATCTAGCAAGGATGAGATGTTCTAGTGTTTCTTCTAGGTCTGGGTACAGAACTGGATGAAACAGTAAAAAGAGCAGAAGGAGGGGTTGTAATGCCAGGCTTCCAATTTTTCCTCCAGGATACCACATATGTTCTCCATAGTGTGTTTGGGCTCTGCTATCAGGAACTTTCAGTGATGAAATCAAAGCTTTGTACAACTTCCTTTCCCACATGACCACCTGCAGAGTAGGCTCTACACTTCCTACCAGTTTCTCCTCCTCAGTTCAACAAGACATTTTTAAACAGAAATGACAGAATAAAATTACATTTTTTGTTTCTCTTTTCCCTAAAGTGAATTTATAGTCTTTGTTTATTAACTTTTCTAAGTGTAAATGAATGCTATCCAAGACATTACACTGCCTTTCCACATTTAAAACAGATTGCCTTCTACACAGAATAAACTAACAGGAAAAATAAATTAAAACAAGGTTGAAATAGCATACCTGTGTTATGGCCAAGTCTTTCGTTGGAGTGCTGCGTAAGGTCAATCGTCCTGTCAATTTGAAAGATTTTTAAGTCTTCATCATCTAAGGCAATATCTCCCCAAAAGACAGCTTTAAACAAAAAAGAGCTCAATTTAATTAAAGAATTATTTGGACAATAAAGCCAATCTGAAGAATATAATGCCACATTTACAACCTTTGGGAAAGTATATGACAAACATATTTACATCACATATATTTCCTTGCTGATCTATATTTTTATATGAAGAAGAAAAGAAAACTACCTAGTAAAAGACAACTTATTCCAAAATCTTAGTCTATTTGGTTTCTTTGCACGTTATCTAAATGCAATAATTTAAATGTAGTGTCATTCTATAGTTCAATTTTTAACATGTAGTTTTCTCTATGTAAATACAACAAAGCGTAAGACACTGAGATGTGAACATTTGAACTATGAAGTCAAATACAGACATTTCTGAGAAAACAAAATCTTTACATTTCCTAACATCTTTCTGAAAATAGTAATTATTTGAAGGATTTTTTATTATGTTTCTGTACTTATTAGCTTTCTGTACTACATTGTTTCCCTCAGATAATTATCTGTTTTCTGTTGACCTGAGAAAAAAAGCCACCCTTTATTTTTTATTTTCCTCTCAGTTTATTTGTATGCTTTCCTTTTATAGTTAATCTCACTATTAGGATGTTATCAAATTCTTTACTTTTCATAGCTCCAATCTCTTTTTAAACTTCCTTTTGCCTTTTTGGTGGATTTTTCCTCCTCTCTTTTCTTTTTCTTTTGCTCTATTTTCTTCCAGGTTTTTTCTTTTTCACTTTTGCATAGGTAACTCATCTTCCTGAAGCTGCCCCTATGACTCAGTGGACTATGATACAAGCCCACTTCCAAGAATTCAGGATCTCTATCCTCAAACTTCCATCTCTGCCTATTTTTGATGAGATTTTATCCTGAGATCTCCCTGCCAATTCAACTTAGCATTAAAGCTGAACTGAACAGCCATATCCTCAATTGCCGTGAATGAAGTCAACAGAGCATGTACCAATTAACAGGAGCTCAAAGTGGGTGTCTGTCATCTTTATCCAAATTCCTCCTTTTCCTGCTAGCTCTATTATTTGTTCCCTCAGAGTCACAAAACCCCTGGATTCAATCTTGGTGTCATCTTCAACTCCTTTCCTTCTTTCCCCCATCCAGGGAGACATCATTTACTGCTTGGTTGTTACACAGCCCTACAGCAAACTGCTGTCTTACTTCCACCCAACTAAACACTAGTCCAAAGTCCAGCTGTTATCAGACCAGTCTCTCTAATCTCCCTCCATTCAAACTGATCCTAAACATTACTGCTAACCGTATTCTTTTTTCTGCCTGTTTCTTATATCACATTTTAAAGACCACTTATCAGATAAGATTCTCACAGCAGTTTCATGTTGCTGCAAAAGTTACCTGTTTCTCACATTCATTGGTGTTGAATCAAATCCATATAAAAAAGAGTTTTTACTTAAGCAAAAAGATAGGTATTTTTAAATAACTCCAAGATACTATATTGCTTTGTCCAACTTACATTATTTTTCTTGAACACAAGGCAACTAGGAGAAATCACACTCTGCCTTGTAAAATACCTTTAAAAAAACCCCAGATCATCTACACAGTGTTAATAATGAAATTATTAATGAAATTAAAAAGGAACATTTTCAATTCAAAACATAACCAACACTTTAGGTCTCCCCCAAACATTAATATTTCCACGTATATCATTTTTTTACACAAGATAATGTTTCTCAGAAACCACAAGCATTTGAGAGCATTACTGAAACTGTTCCATGAGCTCTAGCATATTCTGGAACACTATTCTTCAAAGGGCCACTGCCTCATGCTCACATTGGACACACTGCAGACATCATTCCTCCAACTATCCTGTTCTCACCAGTGATGGTTTTACCATCACATGAAGACACAAAGCCGGTGACAGCTCGAGATGTTTGGGGTTTTTTTTTCCCCTAAGCTTCTAGGAAAAAAAAATCTCAAATTATCAGGGTTTTGAGCAGTGAAGAAAGAAAGTCAGTAGTCTCCATCTGGTTGAGTTAAATAATATTTACTTTCATAAACACCTTCTAGAGGTTTCTCTTGAATGCCATTCATGACAGGGACCATTGTATAAGCACACGGAAAGATTGCAAACTTGAACAAACAGAATAGAAAGTTGTTAAAGGAAGAAACTATTATCATTTCTGTCTATAAAGTGTGGCCCAGCAGAGGTCACACAGATTGCCCACACCAAACTCAAGGAAGTGCTAAAGCTTAATAGCAAGGCCATTTTCCTTTCCTGGTGATATTGAGAGTCAACAAAAGGAAGATTCCAAATTAACAATGGATGACGCAAAAGATATTCCACTGAAAGAAATGCATTAGCAGAAATCACTTTGGTTTCTGTTTGTGATACTGATGTATAAATAGGAAAACTCAAGGCAAATCAAACTTCATACTAACAATAAAGTAGAAAAAAATTGGAAAATATCTGCGCTACTCCTGGTGATGCATCTTTATCACTTTTATCACTTAACTGTGGTAACATTCACTTAAAGACGAAAATACAAATAGAAATACTAATTCCTGTGAATTTGTCTGACATAAAAGCATCAAATTTGTGGGGACATATGCAAAATATACCTTAGTGTTCAGGCAGTGTGGTGTAACTTTGTCTATTGTGTTAGAAGGAAAAGAAAGCTATTTTTGTTAAACATCTGGACCATTAGCTAGTTTTTGATTAGCAACAATGGACAAGGTTGAGTTTACCAGTAATATAGTAATATATTACCACAGTAATATAATAATAAGTACTTGTGCAAACTGTCACATAACTGTAAACAAGTAAACTATGTGACCAATAGCAGCCACATTCTCCAACATACTAGAGAAATATGAGTAAACACTAACATCAGACATATATAAGATTATTTGATTAAAATATAATGGGAAGTTCAGAACTTTCTTCAGGCCACTGGTTCATTTTACTCAGGGCAATTCTGTTTTGCAGAAGACAACAAAACATGCCAAAACATGGAAACATTCATAAAATTTGACTTTAGCAACAATCTAATAAACATCACTTTATTTCTGCTGAACTAAACCTCTGATCTTCTGAATTCATCTAATTTTACCTAGCAAAAGAAACAAGAGTTAACTGGATGCTCTTTAATTTCAACGTAGTCCTAGCAATCAGCAACTGAGATAAAAATGGAGCTGATAACTGGTTTTTTAAAATTACACTTTTTTCCAATGAAGGTCTGCACTGAATATAAATTCTGCCCTTCAAAGCCTAAAGCACAACTGCAACAGAATTATCAAAAAACAGTAAAAAAATTATCTCCCGTAACTAGTAAAACTATCCTTTAATTTTTTGGAATGCCAGTTTAAGTGTCAAGCTACTTTGTAACAAGAGAAGACCATAGTTTTATCTCCTGCCTTAAAATTTTTATGGCCTGAAACCATCTGAAGAAGTCACTCCGTATACTTCATCATGTCACAAACCAATCTTAATGTTACAGAAAGCAAGCAGAGGATTGTTTGGGTATGCAAGGCATGATGTTAAAGGCTTTGCTAAGAGCATGTTAGGATTAAGAGTTTTAGCAGATCCCTCTAAGGAACTTCTGACAGAATTGACCAGTTCAGCTGTTCACTCATTTTTCACACATATTTAATTCATAAGTTTCACCTGGAAAATTAAAAAGAAGCTGATAATCAATTGACTAGGCAAGAAAACAAAACTGAAACAAATGGATAAAAAAAACTTCTAAAGTGATCCAAACAGAACTTTAATGTACCTCTACTTATCTAAGGTTGTGTCATATCATCTCTTATCCTACCTATATATTCAGTGATCACTAAAACTTGTTATTACAGATAGCTTTTTCATTTAATTTGAAAACGCAAGATTGACATAAACTTAAGAAATATCTGTTGAAAATCTGAGACAGTATTAATTGCAGAGAAAAAGTATATCAAAAAGCTTTTATTATATAAAGGTACTTAAGAAAAAAGAAAATTTATCTTTTTGTCCAATATTTGATAAAGACAATACCCTGTCACACCAGACTTCATGCCAGTTAGTTTTTATTTGGTTATATTTTTATAGGGCCACCACATGATGCACTTGCACAAATTCAACAGACAAAATACATGCATCAGCTTCAGAAAGGTGGACAAAAACTGGTTACACAGTAGAGGCATGTTTCTCTGTAACAGTTAAAAAGGATTTTTGTGGAACTGTTAAAACAGAGAAGACATTTAACCAGAAGATGTGGTTCTGCTTTCACACAACTCAAAAGTTCTCAGTTAAACAGCACCTTCAAAAAGGTCTTACTTTATTTCAAAAGACAAAATATTGCCATGTAAAGCAGCTAAGTTTGCTACCTGTAAACAATCAGCTCACAAGCATGAAAACAAACAGGAAAACAAATAGGTTGTAAAAGATACTTTCCATCCAGAGAATCACAACTTAGTATTGTCATACAAACCATATTAATGGAATGGAAAAATAAGATTATCTATAAAGTACAGGTCAAGCACAGGAACTACAGCTACACTCTACTACTTGTAACAGGATCTATTATTTCATGATAAATAATTAGTATTCATCTACAAACTTCTCTGTTTTAATCTACTCTCTCCCAAAAAGACCATCACCACAAAAAATATCCAATATTCTAAAGAAATAAAATATGCTACTAAGAAAGCATTTCTAAGAAAAGAAACATAAATTTATAAAATCATTTTCAAAAAACCAGATTTAAACTATTTTATGTTTTTAGATGTATACACATGGTATGAATCAATGAGCATACACAGTGATAATAAAACCATCTTTCAAAACTTTCAAGATGGCTGGAAGAAAGAAAATATTTGCTAAATACCGTAGGGCTGCAATATGTAGTATGATGGCTCATTCTAGGATTTGAAACTATTACCGTGTAAGTCTGCCAAATACAGAAAGGAGTATATTCTTATAATTACAATAACAAAATTATCTACTTCAAGCTTCATTCACAATTTCTCCTACAATTATTGCTTTTTAAAACTCAAATCATAACCAGCCATTTTTTAATAAAATATATTCCTGATAGCACTCATACCAATGTTAGTAACAACATATAAAACACAAGTAATTCAAGATTGCTCATGTTTGTCCCTACAGCACAGCAGCATAGCTGAAGAAAACCAACTTGACCTTGGGGTAGGTCGGGAGCACTCAGCTACCCAGCAGAGACCAACACCACCCAGAAACCACTCCCAGGACCTGATCTGCTCTGGCAACTCCACAGGCTAGAAAGATGTTTGACTGAGACCTTCTCAAAATGAGATGTAAACTGTGATCTTGCCCTGTGAGCAGATGCAGAATTTTGACAGGGGGATTACCCCTATACTGAGAAGATACCAATGAAAGGATTAAGGCAATTCTAGAAGGCATTTCAAAAGCAAAGCCTCAAATTTTGGTATGCTACTGGGAGTGCAAAGCACAGAAAGTTCGTGCTTTATCCCCTTTGCAGAAGCTGCCAAGAACGGACAACAAAAAAATATTAGTTAACTGCAAGGCACAGCAAGGAAATCTGAAGAGCTCCTTTAACATCCTTAAAGGTGGGACACCCAACACAAAGCAAAGAATGACCAGTAATTCATGCAGTAAGAAGTGCCACAAAGTGTGCTGGACAGCTTCAGGGCAGATATTCATCTAAACCCACATGTACAGCAGTTCTAATTCGCAGACTCATCTATAGCTGAGTCATTGGGTACTTCCCTGTAACAACACAGCTATGTGCTCTATATTCTATCTTGGTGAGTCACTTTATTCCATGTGATTCATTCACAAATTACATAACTGCTTTTAACTCTGAACAGAAAATTGAAAGACTAGAGCTAAGTAAGTAAAGACAAGTCTACCTCATTACAAGGAAAGCAACATACGCTACTATAACTACCCTTATTCTGTATTGCCATTGTCTTCAAATTATTTCAGTCTTTCCAATATTTTCAGGTACAATACACTTTTCTTAGAAATTATCAAAATGAGATCAAGACAGGGCAAATAAACAGCAAAAGATCTTGTGTACAACCACAAGCACAACACTGCATACCACACTCTGAACTCTATCATTGTTCATCATGAGTGTTACCTTCAGCTGTAACTGTGTAATAAATTTCCATGTCGCCATACAAAGCTCACAAAACTTAAAAGAAAGTTAATTTACTCAAGTGTTGGATAATTATTCAAATCAATTTGCCTTTTTATTGGACAAAAATATGTCAGAAAAGGAAAGCTAAGTGAAACTTAACAGCTTGAAATAGAAGACCAAGGTAGCCTATTTTCAAAGACACATCCAAAAAAAGTTAGCTGTTTCATTATTTTCAAATCTGCACAACTCTAAGCAATTATCACTGAAATAACAGATATATACTGAAATAACTTATATACTTGAAAAAGCTCACATAGACACACCTGAAAAGGGATGTAACATCTCTGACAGGCTACTTCTATGTTTCCACAGAAATTGTATAAAATAGCAAGTTCATCAGCACTCATACCAATTCTATTTTTCAAACTCTCTCTTCAAACTCGCAATCAGAAAACCATTCTCCCTGAGGAACACATCATTTCTACTTCTATCAGAAAAGAAAATAATGATGGCAGAATACTGTAAACATCTCCAGACCCCTACACCAGTCAGAAATTCATTCCTCCATTTTTTGAATGCGGCATCCCTTGACAACAGCTCACATGGGCACATAAAGTTATCCTGAAATCAGCTAGCTTGTATGTGGTAGTGATGTAGCCTTAGAAGCACAAATTTTAATGCAATTTACTCGAATGTTCTATGACACTATTTACATGTTGACAGCATTACCTGCAACTCACCAATTTCTCACATCACTCACCTCTAGAAATTTCCCGTGTTCCCCATGCACAACACTTTTGGCTTCCTTCCTTCCTTTGACCATGTGTTCACATCCATAGGTAAGATGCTGGCAAGGCAACATCCCTATTGGGATATTCGGGTGCAATACACCTTTCTTAGAAATTATTTAAAAGAGAACAAGACAGGGCAAATAAACAGCATACAACAGGGAACTCCTTATTGTTGCTCCCAAGTTACGCTTATGGAGCCCCATCTGAGGTACGTAGCATTTCACTACAGCCACTCCACACTATTTTCCAATTTCTGCAAGAAGTTACTACCAAACTGACCCAACTAGGACAGAAAAATAACCAAGTAGGACCTGACTGTGGGCACAAGAAACAGCTGTAGAGCCAAAGGTAGGAGAAGAGAAATAATTGCTGGAAAAGCATCCACCATCCTATTGGGCCAAGTTGTTCCAGACAATCCTTCCAGGAGCACAGCAATCACATCACAGCGCAGATGGGCTACGGGGTGAGTGGTATGCAGCACTAGGGCATGTCCTGAATTTTTTAAAGCAGGAAACACTCTGATACAAAGCAATACTCATAAGGAAAATGGAATAATTGTGACACCCTTTATCAGCATAGAACCTTCACTTACTAAAAGAGACATTTGTGGAGTTTCATCTTTGTGAAAGGGGACTCTAATTTGCTAGATATGCTTCTTCACGGTACAGACAAATCTCAATTTACAGATATCCTGAGCTAATTCTAATTTTTACTTTGGTCTTAATTTCAAAACAGTGACTTTCTCAATTCCATTTTCCATCTGCTTTTTTCTTTTAGTGACAATTTTCATATTTCTTTAAAATTAGTACAATAAAAAAAATAAAGCATCAAAAAAAGCAAAGACAACTCTGACAGAAGTTGCAATCTTAGGTAAAAGGATGAGCTTCACCCTTAAACTTATTGCAAGGTGTTTTGAGGACAGGCTCTTCAATATTGCAACAGCTACTCTGCGAAAGGTTTCTTTTTTGGTTAAGCTGCTCAACCTGGCAAGCTTCCTGTCTATCAGTAACTATTTCTTTTTTTATGCAAGATTATCATCAATACCACACATGCTTTGTAGCTGGTAAAATCTATTTCTCATATAATGGCTTAACCACTGAACTGAGCGCAGAGGACACTGCTCAGCAAACAGTAAAGGTGTCTGCACACTCGGCAAAACAAGAAGCTACACAAAGAACTTTCTTCACCACTGATAACTGCCTCAGGCCAGATATTGGCAAAACAAACCTGCAGAGAAATAATCTCAAGGAGACCCACTTATCCATCCTGCTATTTTTTAGTATTATTTTCTACTATTTCAACTTTTTAGTATGCAGAAATACTCAGAAGCTTAATTAAAATTAAATTGAAACACGAGCCTTTCTTCAGAGCAGTTATTAACCACTTTGAAATGAAAGCCATAGCAAGAAACCAGTGACTCTTGGGAAGATCCATGAGTGCCAAAAATATAGGGCAATCACAGCTAATGCTTGTTACCACAGCAAATGCTGACCTGCTTTATATGAAACCACATACAAGAAAACCATCATTTCCTGGGCATTTACTCCTTCTGCCACCGGAATAGCAGCAGGAATGGAGAAAACAATTCTCTGTCTTCCTGGGAAGGGTGCATGTCACCCCCAGCAGAAACCACTGCAGCAGTATTAGCTGAACT
Source organism: Aleadryas rufinucha (assembly GCA_013397815.1). Lineage (NCBI taxonomy): Eukaryota > Metazoa > Chordata > Aves > Passeriformes > Aleadryas > Aleadryas rufinucha. The sequence goes on from VZTH01010711.1 coordinate 227,130, forward strand.
TCAAGTTAGTGATAGCTGATTGTGATTTCTGGCATAGGAAAGGAAGGCTGACAGATCATGAGGGGTTTTTTGCTGTCCCCAGACACCTGCAAACGCTGACTTCTGCTTTATTAAGGAGGCTAGAAAAATACACCAGGGGGCAAATTCAGATCTCTAATATCACAACAGTCATAATTACTCCAGTTAGTCCTGTGTGACCATTATGATGCTATAATATTCACCTTCATTTCACTTTTGAAACTCCATTATCCTGCATAGCCTTAGGGTCAAGATCTACAAAATTAATTATATGGCTACGCTTTCTTACAGTAGAAAAAACAGACTCCATGAGGCAAAATTATCACTCTTAAAGTGAAATTTTTTTTAAACATTGAAAACTCATACACATATAAAACTGGAAAGAAAAAAATACAATTTGTTCTGAAATTAAGAACAGATTTTAATCAATTCAGTTACTTACAGAATGGGGAAATGTATAACTTTAAAAATAAGCCACAGATGAATGGAGAAAAATCCTTGTTGGAAAGAAAGTTGTCAGTCTGAGTGTGCCACCTACATGAAACAGCTGTTAGGGCTGAGACAGAGCAGCTGCTACAAGGCCTGCCCAAAGATGCAAGTCTTAGATGTTTTCATTCAAACACCAAGAAAACAGAATTGCAGCACCAAACCAAGTGAATTACAAGCTAACTGATAACGCATGGCACAAGCCAAAAGATTAGTTTAAGTAGCTAAAAAGATAGAGGTAAAATCCTTTATATGCTTTTCCAATCTCCAATCTTTAGAAAAGAAAAAAAGGTAACTTCTGAACCTTTCAGTGGAATTGAGGTATTATTGAACTGTAAGGATTTCAGAGAATAAAATCCCTTTCAAAGATGAAGAACAAAATTAATACAACATTTATACGTAAATAGACTACTGCTGGTGTGGGGCAAATCAGTTTTGATCACAACTTTAATTCAACATCCCAGCCTTTCAGTGACAGTAAGTTACAAAATTAAGTAAAAGATTACTGTTTCTGATAAGATGAAGGATTAGATTTATATACACTACATGAAAGTAGTAGTTCCCTGGTCTCACACCTTTGTAAGCATATTTCCCTGGATGCTTTCTTCTTCCACAAACACCCAGGAAAGTCAGATATGAATGGTTCCCCCTGAAAGAGTCCTGGTACAAGGACAGCATAAGCATGGCCAGAGCCAGTAGGGCACAAGCACTGCATAGCAGCCCTGAGGGGGAAGCAGCAGCAGCTGTCCAGGGAGAGGAAACAGAATAAAAAAAAATTTTAAAAAGGAATAACTGCTTAGATAAGCTATCTGGCTTTGGCAATACCAGTCTTCAAGAAATTCCACAACCATAATATCTTTCCTCTAGTGTTACAGGTTGTTACTATGGAGTAGAAGTGGATAAGGAACTCAGTAATAAGGGAGATAACTCCCTCAGTAATTTTATTGTGCTATGACAATAAGAGGCCACAGCAACACTTTCTTTATAACTTGGCATTAGAACATAATAAGCATGCCACAATAATGTTACAGTAAAGCAGCAGTGATTTATATGGAAATCTTTCCCTTCTGTACCTTTTCCTCATCCATAGGAAATGAAAAAAATTTATTTCATTTTCTCACAGACATAAAATCCCAAGTAGGCTAAAGTAGTACCTCAAAACCAGAAAATCCTGAATAATCATTAAATGCAACCAAAGATTTATACAGAAAGCTAAATGGTACAGAAAGGCAAGTGCATATCTAAGGGATTATCAGGCATTCAGGATCAAGGTTGTCATCATATCACATGAAATAAATGTTGCTCCATTTGCATCATCTTATATTTAAACATGGAGAATTATTAAACTGTATATAAATAAACCCTTATTATAGTTTCAGAAGTGATTTTCATTATCAGCTGCAGCTTCCTGTTTCCATCATTTTTGTCATGAACCTCACTTAAGTCACTCCATCTCATATTTTAGCACATCATTCTGCGACTTGGCTCTGCCGAAAAGACAAGGAAAGAGACTAAATAGCTCTTAATGCTGCTTTTTTTGGCAGTGATCCAGTGCTTAATACAGTAAGTTCTGGGTATTGGAACAAGGCAATTCTACACTTCTGTCTTTACAGTCAAGAGTTGTCTTCTACCACAATTTTTTCTTACCAGAGTACGAATTTTAGTCAATAAAGCCAAAAATTGAAGCCCAATTGCTTAACTCTGTATCATCCAATTAACGTAATCATTTAAAATAGAAATGATGAGTCTCATGCATCACAACTACTTTGCTTGCTTGTCTCTGAATACTGTTTCCTTCCTTCCCCCTCCCCCCCGCATTTGTAATTTAAGGGGTTGGGTTTTATTTTCCCATGGAGACTCTGCACAGCTGCTGATTATTTTTTGGACACAGCAAGTAAAAGAAAAAGTGAAAAATTATCCTCAAAGTTAATGAGGTGACAGTAAATGTACAGTGGAAAAGCACTAATGTTATCCAATGCCTAATGGCAAGCTATTAATTAGAATTCAATATTCCATACATCTGATTCTTACATAGCTTAATACTCTGAGCAATTTTAGACATGAGAATACTTCAGACAGAACTTATACAACCATTGTAATATTTTGCCTCTTGATGGATACAATGAAACCTCATTTCATCTTGCATTTATTTGTTTGCTCTTGAAAAGCGCTATTCAGCGTATCTGCTAAAAGCTTTTTTAAATCCTTGTTTTTAACCAGTAGAGAGTATTAGCCTTTTGCAAGTACTCTGCTGCAAGCCAGCAGAATCTCCACCCCATTCTGAAGAGAATTATGGCACTGAGTCCACACTTACTCATTTCCTAGCTTTTGGCACAGTGGTAATTCAAGTGTCATCCACAGAACTCAAGCAGGGGAGGTAGGGGAGAGGACAATAAAAAAATACACAACTTCATCTTTCTCCTGTGTCTATAATTTCTTTGCAAGACTGTATTTATCCCCAAACTTGTGAGGCTGCAACCACTATTGCCACCCCAGGCTGTCACAAAAGTGATTAGGTTAAATTGTGCATATTTACAGTGGGATTTACATAAGGACTTACAGTTTGCTACTTTTTTGTAGCTGATTATCAGGCTGACGCATCACAAGCAAATTGAGATAAAATCAATCCTATGGTGAGGAACACCTCAGTCCCATGAATTTAAATACAGACCATTCTGTGGTGTAAAATGGTAGCTATGTAAAGGTTCAAGAATTTCACAAATATTAAAAGAAAGCCAAGAGTTATACTTTGGTTAGGCTCCCCATTTCCATAAAGTCAGTCTCATGCTGATCCTCATTTTATAGGGCATTTTAGCTTGCACGTCAAACTGAAACACCAAAGGGCCAGTTCAAATAACAGATCCCGGCTTGTTCTCCATGTCTATTATTCTTCTCGCCTTCATTAAGCCACTGCAGCTCCTTATGTACTGCTTCCCACCAGATTTCTTGCGCTCCTTTCTAATAGCAGCCCATATGTCAGCAGGAACAGCGTACCAGGGTCCATTTGCCACCCCACTGGCCGACACGGCTTCTCCCTTTTCAACTACAACAGTCTTAATTGCAGCCACTGTTTGCATGAATACAGAGAAGACAGATACTAAGTATCTAATTTTTTTAATGGATTTGTTTCTTTATTAATAAAGATGTTACTGCCCAAATTAGTCTCAGAGTATTTTCAGATGTCTTTCAATACAATTCAGCAGCTGAAACAAAGTACATGAGCCAAACATGATGTTTCTAGCCAGCTCACCCTGGGCTAGCATGGTCTGCTGGCTATGAGGGCTGTGTCTTTCGACAGCAACACAGTGGTGACCTTAAATAACCCCTTAATATATCTCTGGAAATAGGAATTACACAAGATGCTGAAAATACTAAGCTTCTTTCAAGCTCAGAGAAAACACAAATATTTAATATAGCTAACATTCAGAGCAAATATGCCAAATTAAATATTAACCTTTTCAGAGGACTGCTGTTTAGCCTATGGCATTAAGGGTCTAATATTTCAAATTTCCTTGACTAGTAACATTTTAGGAAATGGAGAATTTTAATAGGTTCTTTAACTCCTAGATCATCTTCTTTCTTTATTCTCTTATGTTTTCAAAGCAAACAATTCAGAAATAAACATGAATCTGTAGAAAACCAAGGAAAAGCACTCGACCAAGTAAAGAGCGGTCAGAAAACATGTTACTGTATCACTTACCCCTTAAGTAGACCATGTGTATTATTACTGTGTTTCAAAAACATTTTCATTTAACTCTTGGACATGGTGCTGGATACAAATCCTATATTATCAAAAGGCATACTCCTGTAAATATTTGAGAGACTCGTGTGGGAGGAAAAAAAAGCCAGGCATACAAAACATATGCTTTCTTCTACCCACTATCTCTTCTCATATGAATTCTGGTCTGTAAATCATAATCCTAGATGTCCGCGTTTCTCACGTACAAATTGTGTCAGTACACATACTTATTTAAAGTGGTTCCCCAAGTTAATACAACAGTAACTGAAAACAGAATTCCTGCTAAAGAACAAAACAGAAGGATTTGCAGAGGCAGTGCTGTAAAGCAGAAGCTGTTTATAGCATTGGTCTTTGAATAAGAGAGTGCTCAAATAATACAGTGTATTTTGGGACAGATAAGATTTCAGGTGAATGATCCTGGATCACGCCCTATGTTTGGAAAGGAATGCTTTAAATTTTCTGTTCACAACTAAAATATCCACAGACTGTCATTTTATAAAAACTGATCTATTTGAAGCTCTTTTAGGCAGACAGGAGTTCAGATTGTGGATTGGTAGCATGAACACTGCTTCAGTTACTAGAGAGCTGTAATATCACAGCCCTATTATAAAAATTGTAAGTTATTCATTTATAAGGTATTCCCCAAGAACATGGATCCCAAAAAGAAAATTTTATGATAACATTACTATTACTGGTATAAATACATTTAACTGGACAATTCATCCAAATGTCATAAAAATTAATCTGTAAAATGTCAATTAAAAGCACCTTCACAACTGTGAAAATCAGTGACATTTGTGGTTTATAAATTATTCTTGCACTAGTTCTGAAAGTACATTTCTTTCTAACCCTCAACAGGAAAAGAAAGCACAATATTTAAAGGCAGTCAGCTTTTTAGTACAATCAGTAGAAATAAATCACCAGGATTTTTTAGAAATTTCATACTGATTTTCAACTGAAGGACTGACATATTAATCTTAGAACTAACAAAAACCTAAATAAGACATAAGGCAGAATAGGGAAAGACAGAAAATTGTCATGTAATCTACAAGACATGATGTGAAGAAAAAAAAAAGAAAAATCCTGTACTATAGGCCTTAATTGTTTTCTTCCATGGCAGACAAAAGTAAGAAGCATAGCTTTGTGTTGAGCATATACCAGAAAACTGTCTTTGTGGCATCCCAAAAGCTTTTCACTTTGATGAATGTGTTAGAAAATCGTGAATGCACAAGGGACACTTCAGAGAGCAGTAAATGACCTAACGAAGTTTGAGAACAGAAGACATCTTCATGTGCTAAAATGACTTCATTTGTTTTCATAAAACATGGGAGGAACATCTGTCAGGACAGGAAAGCATTCTGGAGCAACTTAAGGCCTCAGAGCTGAAATTGGCTGGAGGGATTTGGGAGTTGGATTTTTTTCCAGAATGCTTTTGTTTGGCTTTGACAAAGGGTACTTCACATTTGTGTGACTTAGAGAAAGTGAGCTAAAACCTTAGAGCTCAAGACTGGATGGAAATGATTGCAAGGTTCCTATAAATCTTGAGAAAAATTAGTAAATTAAAGACCTATGGAGTATAGATTTTAGGAGATTAAAACAACACCTTACAATACAAGTATCAGTGCTACTCCACCTGCAACAGTTCAGTCCATTTGGAAGAAAACACCAAAAAGCTTCTGAGTTACTAAACCAAATACTTCTATTCCCAGTCCTATATCTGAGTGACTTGATTGATCCCATCTATTTTTGGCAATTTGTGGTATCTCAAGAGGTATTTATTAGATTTGCACTAAAATAAGTTGTCTTGATAAAATGAGACAAACATCTCAAGGAAGTAAGGCACTCTGCTAACTCCCCAGGGATCTCTCAGTACTAACAAAAACCTGAAAGGCAAAATGCAACAGCCATTGCTCTGGTTCCCCAGCCTGTACTGAACACAGAGTTGATGGTGACAAGCAGCCCATACCCCAGCTCAGGACCCAGGGATGCCCAGCATCTCACGCCCCACCCCGGAGAGCTGCTCCAGGGCATTTCTGAAGCACTGTTGCTCTATAAAGAGCACCTGTAGCCCCCATTCTCAGCAACGCTTCTTGTGACACCACAAAAACATCATTTGCCTGACTACTGCCACTAGATCAACAAATATGTTTGTTTCAAGTTTGGAATGGAATATTATTAGTTCCAGCACGGGAGTATGAAAATAACCTTTCTAATCATTACATTATTTTCCATTTGGTAAATCTGTTTTTCCCATTCTCCGTGTTTCAAAAATAGAACTAAAATCAAAGTCACTATTTTTGGTTAGTCTGTCTTATTAGAATTTTATTTTATTTAAATTGCAAAATATAAACAATGAGTGGGTAAAAGTAGAAATTATAAAACATGATAACCTAGCTTCTGAATTAATATACCTTTTATTTTCTTTTCTGTATTACTTTTGGTTTCTCTGTGAACAGTGTCCAAAATAAAAGTCCAATCATATATCCAATCAAAACGTTCGTGGAATACCCAGAAGCTCACTGTTTTAACAACACAGAACTTAGCAACACAATAAAAAGATTTTACTTTGAAGTTCTGTTAACAGAAATACACAACTGGTTGAGCTACTAAATTCAGATCCCTGCAGGCACCACCAACTTTATTGCATGGACCTTCCCATAACTAATCAACCATTCTGAAAACAATGCGTTCCCTTCACTGTTCCTACAGAAAACTTTTGCTGTGAGTGTTTCAATTTGAAGCTGACCTTTCTTACCTGGCTTTAGACCTATTTTTTGAAAAATAGGTTAGCACTTCCACTCAATTTTCATAAACCAACACCACAAATGCAAATGTAGAGGCCATTCCTACTATAAGAGTTTAAGGTATATCAAACCAGAGAGTAAAACCTTGTGACAGTATCACTGGAATTCCTACCATGCAATAAAGTTCTGTAAGAGCATTTAACTGATCACATCCTTCAATAATAATAATAATAATAATAATAATAATAATAATAATAATAAGGATTGAAGTCTTCCTGCACAGCAAGAGACAGACAGCTTAAAATAACTAGCAAAGTAATGAAGATAAGTGGACTTTTAGACAAAGGCATAATGCCAGCTGGAGTCAACTTATCAGAAAAACTTTATACTGAAAGATAAAAATAATTACGCTAATACTTCTAAATCTCTAGGTTAATAAAAGAGGGATGAACTAACTTTGTCTTTAATTTGGTAGCTATATCACACTTTTATGTCAGAAACTAAATGTTTTTTCCATACACAATTGAAGCCGTTATCTTCATATTACTACCATCAGGCAAAATCATTCATATTAAATTAAAATGGCCTTTTGACAAAAGAAGGTACAATTAAGTACAAAGAATTATCATTCATCTGCATCTATTTTCTTGGAAGTTATCTCTTAGCTTAATGTTATACAACTATTTTTCAACTAGAAAAATACAGAGAAACATTTATGAAAAATCATCATTTAGCATGGGGCTGCTGTAATTGTATACAATGAGAGAGACAAGTCCTAAATGCAGAGTGACCTGGACTTCTTGCTAAATTGAAACCACAACCATCCAAACCAAGAGTTAACAGCTAACTCAGGTGCGTTTTAGAAAACTCATACCTTCAGAGCAGGGGCACACAGGTGTATGCACCTGTGATGAACATAGACCACATTATAGGAAGCAGATGTATCCTAGAAAACAGAAACTCCCCAAAAGGATTGTGAGTTTGCATGGCATACCTCAAAATCAACGGTTTGGTTCAACAGCAGCCAAGAAGCAGAGTATGCCTTGACTGACAACTGAGAGGCCACCTCCTAACCGTCCATACCTCCATCCATCCCTTCAGAAAAATATTAGGCATGCAGATCAAATAGAACCTGCTTGGTATCTTATCAAGTTGGCAAGCAATGGAAAACAACAAGGGAGAGAGCTGGGAAGAAGGCCAGGGTTCACTGGGGATGCAGCTGGACAGAAACAAGAGAAATTGCTAATGACCCACTTACCAACATGACATGGAACTAGCAGAATGGTGAATAACCAGGAAAACATGTTTATCAGGGCAGCACTGTGGCCCCAGAAGTGTAAGCTATTTTAACAGAAAAATGGTGTAAAAGAACAGTAGGTATTTCACCTGGCAAACAAACTTAGCAGGCCATTGGCAGAAGAGTTAATTCAGCTTTCACATATGCTCTCTCAACAGAATGCTGACAGGCTGGAACAGGCTCATTAGGGATTCGTGCAAATGATTTTTCAAGGTACAATGAGATACCTGAGGAAGTCACTATATATAATAAAATGCAACAGAACCAATGTTAAATTATTTGATCACCATGAAAATGGTAAAGAGGAGTTTATTCACTGTGTGACTTCTCTTAGTCCTGCCGACAAAATGCAAAGCAAACCGAAATTGATAACAGGACAAATCAAACTTATGGAATAAGGCATACTGGAGCAGGGAAGGCATTTACACTGTAGCAATGATCATTAACTTTATTCATCATTAATCATCACTCCTCTAATTTTTGTCTGTAGCTCATCAAGGAGAATGTATTCCACACTCCAGAAAAAAAATGAGTTGCAAATAGACCCTATGCCATCTTAGGATAAGAGAAAGCAAGGAAATTGAGAGAACTGCAGTAGGCAGTTAGAAGTCTAAGTGCTTGATGTGATGGTTACAATAAGCAAATTACCGATTCAAAATACTCATTTTATGGTTACCGAACTCCAGTCCCTGGGTATAAAGGTAAGAGAAACAACTGCCGTTGGTCTACAGATACCACAGAAGAGTAAAGCCTCTCCTTGGAGGCAGAACAAAAGAGACAGTATCTGGAAACGCGACAATGAGAAAATAAAATCACTCTTACATGAGTTTATCAGAAGTAGCAGCCAGCAAGTTAAGTAGTTTCTTAAACAAAGAGAATAGCAACATTATCAAGTTCTGGAAGAGCAAATCATCTCAATTTTGAGAAAGCTGTATGCAAAACATATCTAGCATGGGCAATCAAAATAACAGCTCTAGTAAGCTTCATCTCAGAAGACAATGTGGAATGCCTTTTATCTTTCAGAGGATAAATTTCACACAAATTTCTTTTTGTTATTATTAAAGTCAAATATACACTTTCCAGTGCTTTCAGAAAGCCTGCTCTTTACCATCCACACCATCTAAGTAAACTTCTTGTTGTTAAGCATTCTGATGTTTAACAAACATAGAAAATGCATCCCAGCAGTCACACACGGCTGTTTCATAGGATGCTTTAATTGACACACACAAACTGACAGAACATTTTCCTTCTCACTGCTTAGTGAGAGGTCAGTACAAACACATTAAGAAGACAGCCTATGTTTAATGGATCTGGCTTCTTTTGGCTGTCCTTGATGCCTGATGTTTTGCAGAAGAACTTAGCTACACCCAAAAACTTTTTAGGGTATGTGTGGCAAGCAGATAGTGAGCATTCTACAGCTGACAAAAAAAGCTGTTGCCACCAAGATGTGGCTGGTCTATTTCAGACCAGGTTTGGTACCAGCTAGAGTAATTTTGTGTGTTATGATCAGCATACTTCCCCTCACTTTCTACTTTGGATCTACAAAATAGCCAAAAAAACCTATATAAATTCTGAATTGAAAAGACAGGACAAATTCTTAACATCTGGTTTCAGTTGGTTCAGATGCCTTGACAGAAATATACATTATTTTTCTGAATGGCACAGGAAATGACAACAAAGATTCACAGTAATCTCATGATCCTTGAGTTTAAGGTAATCACAAAAAAGACACACAACAAGATTTGACTTGTGGTAAAGTTATCTGAAAGGCAAAAATCTCTTGGCTATACATGATGGACAGATAAATGAACAGTTTTGATCTTGTGTTTTTCCTATCATCCTATTTGATCTGGCAAAGTCATCTGTCAGTGAAGCAAAAGCAACTTTCAGGAATGGAATCTTTGGTATTTTCCACTGGGGCAGAACTAAACTTCTGAGGCAATTCTGTATTATGATAATCAATGAGGTGAAACTTAACATGGAGCGCTGTACAAACGATATTAACAACGCACCACTGAAGAAGGTATTTACTGAAATTGCAACTCCCAGAAGCACCCTCATCTTCAGCAGAGAAATACTACAACAAAGCAAAGATCTCATGCCAGCACTTGGCAGGAAAAAGAGAAAGGCTGAGGCTTTGGTCTTATTGGTTTGAAAAAGAAGGTAGTTTGGGTTTGGAGAGAAAAAAGAAAAGAAAATCCTTAACAGAAATTTGTGTCACCACAAAAAACTAGACACAAAAAAAAAAGTTGACCAAGTTTTAAAACATAACAAATACTTAGTGGTAAGTAGCTACTGGAGATAAATGCTTGATTTCCTAGCAATAAATATCAGCTAGAGTACACTAGTGTGCAGCTATGTACACATCTTTTCCACCACTTGCATCTAACACTCCTTACTTCCTTAACAGTCAAAAGCACACTGTTATCACATGTACGTATGCTATGCTATTAAATATTATGACTTTGACATTCTTCAAAATAACGTAAAGGCAGTTTGCTTTCATGATAAAATGTTTTGGGGTTTTTGGAGGTTTTTTGTTTGGTTTTTTTTTCCCTCTGAGTACATGGAATTTCTTTCCTGCTACGGAAACGTTTTGAAAATTGTCTTTCACTTGGTTTGGAACAAAATAACATTTTGTTCTAATCTTACATAATATGTCCTGTGTGAATATATAACAAGATTTAACTTGCAGTAAACTGTCTTAAAAAGCAAAAACACTCTTGGAGACCTATAGAGAAGTATTATTCAGAAGTATCAAGGAGTTGTTTTGATGGTGTATTTCACACTACAGTCTTAATCTGTCAGCAAATCAGATACTTAAAAGGAACATATCCTGCAACCAGTTAAATGGTAACAATTTTTAGCATTTCATATACTGACCTCTGTTCTATTTCTATTATTTCTCTCCTCTCTTTAACTACAGGGAAAGATTACATCTGAAAAATCAATGCCTGCAGCTAAAATATGAAAGTTAAATTTAGGTACATGTTATGCAAATGCAGAAAAAAGACTAGTCCACACTAATTATGCTTTAAGGTATCAGAATAAATTTTTTAATCTTCTACATTTGGACATTTTTTATGGGTCTTTTCCCATTTTTCCACTCACCAGACAGGGTACAACCACCAAGAACAGTAATTTTAGTTTTTCCCTACAGAAGTCTTTTCAGCAGCACCTACGTCTAGAATAAATTTAACTTTTCCCCCCTGCTCACTTGCATATTTCTGCACACAATTTCAATACAACTAACTCTTAGTAGGAAGCATGAATGAAGAAGAGTGTGTGACATTTGCAGCTAAGTGGCAGGATGCAGACTACCAGGAAAAGATAACTAAAGTCCATGGTGCGCACTTAACAAACGTAAGCCAGTTTGGCAGAACCTGACACTGTGCTGCAGTCGGGAAACTAGATAACAAAAGGTTGGCAATGTGCATTCTGCTCTTTAATAGAAAAGATACTATCAGATAAGCTAATAGCCAAATACTCACATCGTGTCTTTCCTCACAATAACATGGACAGGAATACCTGGCAATACTAAAATTTAATGGTATTTTGTTTGGAAGAAAAATTAATCTGAACTGTATGCTAAAATGACCTTTCATTTAGATAAAATTGAATTTAAAAACCACGCTTTCTGAAAAGAAAGCGATAGTGCAACTCATTAAGACAATTTTCTGTAAAGACGATAAGTATCTAGCCATTGTTATAAATTTCACCGCTATAAAATATAAGACTATCCCACTAGTAAAACTCATAGAGTTTTCTGCCAAAAGACCTTAGCTAATGAATTCAAGAAGCAGATATAACACTAAGGCTGTTTTGCAAATACAGCACTCTTCATGGTAGTGTTTCATTTTCCTTGTACCTAAACTTTGTTGAGAGTAGTCATTTGGAACAAACCCTTTGGAGGAGCTGAAACTCTTCCATCTCTCCCATGATATTTCACATAAGTTAATACCTTAAAAGAAAGGTAAAATAAAGTACTGCACTGTGCTTCCTGTTTTGGGGCCTTGTATTATGATATACTATGATTGGGGAAAAAAATTCTACAGCTAAATAATCTAAATTTAGACACAACAGATATGCAGACACTTTAAATCTTTTCTATTTTAGGATTCTTTTTGAAAACAAAATAATTTGCAACATCAAGGATTGTGTCTTGTTGTACGTATTGCTGTCTACTATGTATTGTTACAAAACAGGTAAAAGCTATTTTAAAATAATTTCCTAGCTTTTGCTTTAAAAAGTGAAAAGTCAGTTTCTAGTAGGGCCAGCAACAAGGACCATGCACCTATCATCACGGGTTTTAGCCTGAAGTTACAGCACAGCCTTCTGTCAGCTGAGATTTAGGAAGTTAATTGGCAATAGAGGAAGGCCTTATCCCAGAAAGAGAGATGGTTCATGGAGCTAAGTGCTACCTCCAACGTCAGTCAGGGGAGCCGTGGCTCAATTTATCCTGCTCTTTTCTCCCACTCTGGAGGTGGGATCTGTGCCACATATTTGTGCCCTCAAAGGAGGGAAAAGAGAGTATGGTTTAATGGGGAAAGCCTGGCCAGGCTGTCTGCTTCTCCAAGTTTCCCAGCAACTGTGAGAACCTTTTTCCCTGGAGGTATTCTGAGAGGCTGATGGAGCTAAGGATAGGAGGTAGAACTTCACTAACTTGCTTCCCTCCAAATTATATTGCTCTATTTGCTCTGTCAGCTCCCAGCATAATGTAGTCTAGTGCTTTGGTGGCAGCCTGGGACCCTCTCCCTGGAACAGCCATGTTCAGACATGGATTTGGCAGGCTGAAACCAGTTTCCTGAGAAAAAAAAATCAAGTGAAGGCAAATCGGGTGTCTAAACTGAACTGTTTAAACTCAATTAAATCTGAATATAATTGGATGGGAATTACAAAAGGGTGGTTTTCTAGCTCCAGGGTCTTTTTCCCTCCAAATGTCAAAGATTTGCAAAGTAATAGCTTTTCTCTATCCCATCCTCCCCCAAAAGTCAAAGCAATCTTAAAATACCAAAGACAATATCAAGTCTACAGGTGAGTGTAGTAATCCTCTCCAATTATAAAATTATAGACAGTGCATTTGTAGGAATTTGCATTTGAGGATTGCGGTCCTCATTCTTTAACTCTGCAATAAGGCACAGAGGGCAAAATGGACAAATTCCAAAATACAGAATAGGGCACTTGACAGTCCAAGAGATACCTCTCCAGCAGCAAAGCCCAACCTTGTTCTGAAATCAGTAGCTAAAATCCAGTCTAGAACCTGTTGTGGTCAGCAGACATTACTACTTAACAATGAGGAAGCTTACATGAAGTGTTTGTGAAGCTCAGCCCACACTATCCAGTGCACATGTGTTAACATTATAAATAATTCACAGTTTTATTGGCAGGTTCATCAGAATCTTACTCACAACAACCTAGAATTGCCATGTAGTGCAACTTCATGCTCTGCATCACTTCCTAACCCCTATAAAAATAAGAAAAAACAAAGCTACAGGGAGAAATTTATCTGTCCATACATTTTGTGTACATAGCCTGGAACCATAGTGTAATTAATACTTTATCAATGAGAATTTTTGTACAAAATGTCTGAGGAAATAGGGTGGGTTCATTCATACTTATTTGATCATATGTACTCAATAGCTTGAAAAATTTTGTAAGCAAAGTCAAAAATATTTGCCATTTATTTAAGCCACAAATGCAAGCATAATTCCTATCCATGGCTTGCTCTCTTCTAAATGCTAACTGTAGGGTACAATTGGTGATTTACACAGTGTTTGTGGATTCACACAGATTCTGCAGATTTATCTTTGTTGCCCAAAGTGATACTTGTGTTCCACGTAACTGGTGAATGGATGAACAAACGGGCAGACATGTGACTGTGAATGCCCAGAGGACTGAAAGCAGTAATATCCAATTAACACACAGCCTTTCCTCAACTTCCATTATGTCCTAACATTTTTGTGCAAACTTTTATTTCAGTTTGCCGCTTCTATCAACTCTTTATTCTGAAACTCTGGAAATGAATATTCAGTTTCTTAAATTATTTGAAAATATTAAAATTCATACTTGATTAGTTATTCAAATTATCATCTTTCTTGAATCCAAAATAAATTTGAAATCAAGGAAAATGGTAGTTCCTACCTGTTACACAAAGACAGTATTAAGTGTGGATCAAAAGCTAACTTCCAAGAAGTACGCAACAACTATGTAGAAAAGCAAGTTTCATAGAAAGCTAATGTCCATATTATAGAAGTCTGGTATACATACATCGAGGGAGCCTTTTTTCCAAACTTACTGTTATTTTCTATGCATGCAAAATCTGAGCATTCAGCAACCAAAAAAGAATAAGATACAGTTTTGCCTATTACTTGTTTTCTGTGGTTTAGTAAGACAGTTTTTGGAACTACTGCAGTTACTTCCATGGCACTGAATAAAAAGTGGGCTATCCCACAATCCCACCTCACCAGACACATCACCAAACACCTTACAGACTACAAAATGCTATCAGCTATTTCAAAGAGCTCTTTGCTTCCCATCTGCTTCTCAGGATGAGGAGGTGGCACTACTTTTTTTGAAAAGTCTTGGGTTATTTCTTCTTTAAAATAAAACATTGGCTATTTTTATGAAAAGCAGTGCTTGTTTTCCTTCTTTGTGAGTAAGAAAAAGTGTTTATCTTTTGCCATAACATGTTTACATTTGCTAGGAGGACAAAGCTAGTGTTGGAGCCAAGAAGAAACACATAATACAAGGGAGAGCTATTGAGGAATAAATTTGTAATGCTTTCTTTTCTTTAACAGCGTTATCTGTTCCTAAAGTGGAATATATTTATTTTTCATAAGTGATTGCAGAGCACATGAGCCAGGAGGTACCTCCACTGACTTAAGAATATCTCTTGAAAGTCTCTAAGTCTAATGCTAAACCTCTGCTAAATTACTGAACAGGATATAGATTAAAAAAAGGGAACACCTCCAGGTATGCCTCAGAAGATCTATTTGAATATCTCCTCTCCACTTGTGTGAATTCCAGCAACTGGACGAACTCCAAAGTACCCATCCAGTTTTGCAATAGTTAATCTCAACCATTAATGAAAGACTTGACTCTTAAAATGGACATTTTACGGACCAGGAAATCTTTGGAAAGAGTGCCTCAATACCATTTTTATTTCTTGTAGCCCATTCTTCAATGTAAAAATATCAAAACCTACCAAACACGCAAAAATAGGGAAAAGTGAAAACCAGAAATAAAAAAGGGTCACCATGCCTGCAATGGTGAAGAAACATCCAGTGCACAAAAATTGTGCTTCCAAAATGTTGTCCTTTATAAGGAAAACTCAGGGAAAAAAAAGTATCTGTCAGTGTAGTGTTAAATCAAATACCAGCTATGTGAATTCACTTGGTAAACAGGCATTTGCACAGACAATTTTAATGGAGTAGAATACCTGATCACTTACTTGGGAAGTTTAGCTATTCCCTCCAAAGTCAAGAGTATCCAAAGCACATCTCACTTGATCATACACATCTGTACCCACTTCTCCAGCAAGAAGAAAGAGGAAAAACAGGCATTTCAGGCCCAGGCCATGCACCCCTGCCTAATGCAGGTGTCTAACACAGACAGACCTAGTTACTGACTGATAATGCTACATCTCCCTTCAACTCATTATAGCAGGATGAGAGATGACCAGTTTAAACTAAACACCTGTCTTTTAGAAAGCTGGCCTTAATGGAAACAAATGCCATCTTGAGCGTTACTAATGCTTTAGCACATTTCCTCCCCAGTATTTTTCAGATGCAATACAGAAATTGGATGCACAATCTTGTGCCTTGTTTATTCTTGCAGCACAATTACATTCTCCAATGAAGGTACAAGTGGCAATGTAACTGATCTTCAGGCAAGTGTGGCATGAGTGCAAATCAGAAAATACAAGTTTATATACACATGAGCAGGTGAATTTTAAAATGAGAATATAAAATACCCTAAAATAATGAGTTTGAGTTCAAAAAATAGCACTGCATTAAGCTCCTATGAAACAATTCTGCACATTTCAAGACACAAGTTACCTCTGTTTTGTCTATTTAAATGATGTTTCTAGGATTTGAAACGTTAACCTAACAGTGTACTGACACTGAGGAGACAAATCAATAACTTCATTTACTATTACTATGCAGCAACCTGAATATTTAATGGTGCTTGCCAAAATTATGTCTTAATCTCCATCAAAAGATTAAGACATAATTTGCACAGAGGACTGTGCAATTACCACTTACTTAGGTGAGTAATTAGTAATTTTGGCAAAAAAAGGTCCACATTGGACGTGGGACAGAATCTTCCCTGAAGATTCTTAGACTAATTATCTAAAAAGTAGAAGACCAAACAGTCACAAACTTGAAAAAAAATACTGTCTAAAAAAGCAGCACTGCTAATTTAATTACTTTTATTCTGATTTCTGTAATTGCTGTAAAGCAAAGTCTAGTTTTTAATCAAAGCCCATATCTTGATTTTTGACTTAATTCTGAAATTAATTAAGCCACACATAAAGCTCTGAATATTAGAAAAGTTTGTTCTAAGGGCCTGTAAAAAGTTTTACCAGTTACTCCAGTAGTTTAAGAGACATGAAGAAACGGTGCTCTCATTATTTTCCTGGTCTTACATTGATTGCTAAGTAAAAAGGGGACCAAAGCAAATAAATTTGAGCACGGCGCATGTGATAGTCCATTCTCCCTGTCATTCCCTCACTCTGTTTCAAATTGCTCCAACTTGCTGTTTTCCAGACAAAGTTTAAGCATGCTCATAAATGTTCACTGCAGGGACCACTTCCCAACAAAACTGCGAACTTTCAGATCCCACCAGCTCAGCTCCCAAGAGGCTCCCTGGTCTCTCCTGACACGCTGCAGGGCAGGCAATGCATGCCCACATATGCCCTTCATCTCATGTATAAAAACCCACCACTTCAGCGCACCACAGCACAGCCTATTTTCATATTTTAGGCCAACAAGAATGCACACAATCACAATCATCAATTTGTCCCCAAAACCATGTTGGGACTCATTAGGAAGCTGAAAGATGATGAAAAGTGCATGCTCCTCAGTTCTTAAAGCTTCTGAAAAAGGGTCTGAACAGCAGCATTATGCCAAAGTTTAAGCGGGGCTTAAGAGTCAGAAGTATTTCTTACAAGACTTAAGAGAATCCTTTGATATCTCTGGGTACAAGATCATATTTTTCTGAACAATGAGCTTTATGTTTTCAAAGAAACACTGCTCAGCCTAATTAACATTTAGGAAAGTCTTTAAGGTCCTTGGATGAAAAGCAAGATCTCATGTAATTTATGACATCACACCAAGTCTTAATTGGCAATACTTTAATTACTTTAATTTAAAGAAAAACTTAACCTACCCACTAAATTACTAATTTGCCTAATTACAAGGAAGAATCATTCACTATCCCAGTAATGGAAGACAGATTTTCAAATCGCACACACTTGTAGGTGAGACCTGGAAACTATCTCCAGAAGTGCAGTACTTCAAAGCAGAGAATAAAACTCTGGTTTTTATCTCTAGAAAGGTATTCTGCAATTAAGTGCAAAGGCCAGAAGCTAAAATGCTTAATCCTCTTACAATTTACTAAGCCATTTTATTAAGAACAATGAAGATATCACTACTTTTTTTTCTTAAGCATATCAGGTAGGAAAAAGCTAGTGCTTGACAAACAAAACCCGAGTTCAATAAAACTACATTTTCAGCTAAAAGAAGTAAAATGAAATCCCTTTAAACAGTGCCTTAGGGCAATAGTCTCAGAAACATTTAGTTAATCAGCACTCTTAAACAAACTTACTTAACTATATTTCTCCATTACCATCTACTGTGAGACTCCTTAACTCGATAATATTGTAAATCCCTGAAAAGAAAGAACCAAATTGAAAGGCAAATAGACTAGTGCATAATTGACAAAGGGACAAACATTTAAAGAAAGGTAACACCAAAATCAGGAAAGCTCGGTATAATCTCCAGTCCCTCAAAGCAACAAAGCATCCTTACTGCTCCAGGAGTGAGAGAACTAAAATAAATAAATGAGAACAGTCAAAACACAAAGAACAAAAATCCAAAGAAAAACAACAACAAAAAACCCCAAAATCAGACAAAAACCAAACAAACCAGAAAACCACCAAGCCAAGGACTTCACAAAATGAGACTGTAGCTAGTTGAAACTGAGAAGGCGCAAGACACAGTCGTGAAGCTGAGCACAAAAACATCACCACCATCGCTTCCCCCAGCAGTACCAACACTGACACCACATTCCCTTCCTGCCCAGAAAGGCAGCACTTGGGGCCAGCTCCGGCCCCCTCGCCAGTCAGGGACACGGGCAGGGGCATGGCCCAGGCTTTCTGGGATTAAGTCCCTTTAATGTCAATGGGAAAAGGCATGCATGGAGGCTGCAGGCGCTCCCGCAGCAACTGCCCAAGAATTAACACGCATGGCAGCTGTGGGAGAGAAAGGAGCCAGGAAAAGTAATGCATGGATCAGAGAGAAATGGCAGTTTCAAGTATGAGGAAAGCTCACCACGTCTGTGGGATTTAATCATGCCTTTTAAAAGGGGACAGAGAGGAGCAGAGTGGAAAAGATGGGCTCTAACCCAAAGAGTATCATAAGCAATAAACAATAGGGACTGGAAACCAGAAACTCCTCCATAGTGGGCAACAAGCTCTGAAAGTTTCCATCATTTCAAACTCGGTGTTGATAAGGGTCAAGAAGAAAATCCTTACTTTTAGGACTGTTTGCTGTTATCTGTTCCTTGAAAAAATGACAGCTATGGAATGAATCAAGTAACTGCTGTGAAAAAATCATCTGTTCTGCAAAAGGCAACTTCTCTGCCAGCTGGTATTTAGGAGACAATTTTATGTGAAGAAAAACAAAACATAATTTACAGAATACATTCATCCAAATTCACCAAAAGGTAAAATGTATTTATTTTCCTGACTGTGAACAATTTCTCTTCTTAGACACACAAACCCATCACAGCTGATGGCAATTTCTAAATCTGAAAAATATTCTTAGAAATCACATGTGGATTATCAGTGTCAAAATCCATCATGTGGATCCATGAGAAATAAAATCACCCACTAGCCTATTTATCAGGAATTCTTTCAAATTTATTCCTTGGTGAATCCCTAATAAGAGTAGTATACAGATGTGACACAGAAAGGGCCAGATCCTACTGAGATGCACCTTCAGTGACATTTGAAAGATATACAATTTTAAGACCATTTCTAGTTTCATATTTTAATTTAATATTCATCCTTTAATTGAGTTGGATTGGTCCCTGAGCAACTTGAACTAATGGGTGATATTTCTGCCTATGGCAGGAGGTTTGAAACTATATGATCTTTAAGGTCCCTTCTAACCCAAGCTATTCTAAGATTCTATGATTAGTAGTTACCTTCCAACCCATTTATCAATAACAACTTTGTCTATTTTGTTCTAAAAAACAAACCAGAAAAACCCAACCAAGTAAAAAAAAAATCAGGATTACAAGGGTGAAATTTGCACATATTAAAATAAACTGGTTTTATATTTATCCTCTAAATATGCAAAAAGGTTGAGCTGTATGTATAGCTATAAAGCACAAATTATACACCTACAAAGCACAAATTAGAAATTTGGTCGTGTAAATATTCACTTTACAGCTCCACTAACTGCAGAAATTTATTCCACAAGCTGCTAATCAGTGGTTCCGAAACAAAGATGACTTCAAGCTTGATCTGAGAAACACAATGCAGAGAGGGATGTGTAATCTCTTTTCGAACCAAACACTGCACATCCAACTAACGTAGGGAGATAAATTGTGATCCTGCAAATATTTAGTTACAACAACATCCAACGAAACAGGCCAAGGATGTTAACAGAAGCTTTATTTATTGACTTAAGCTAAGTGCCCACAAGACAAAAATCTGCTTATCTTCACTGATAACACACTTAGAAAGTCAGAGGAACTGGACCACGCCCACCACTTCAGTTTAAAAGCACTCACCAGGCCCACCTTAGCTGCTCAGATAATTTGACTACAGCTGCAGAGCAAGTGGGAGACTGCTCGCAAGCTCAAGCTTAGCAAACATACAAGTATGAACTTCATTTAAAGTGGTTAGGAACAGAAACTTTTGAAACATCTTATCTCACCAGGCCCTTATTCACAGCAAAACCTTCTGTTTTGTCAGCTAAACTGGATCAAAAAGTGTTTGACTAACAAGAGTCTTCACTGTAGAAATTAAGGTGCTTACTGAAAGCACCCATGTAATTAAAAGAATTGGACTTGTTTCTCATACCTACAGAACAACAGATTTAACTTAAAGCACAGACTTACAGTTTTTATAATGAGTTGCTTCAATAATTAAATATTTCAGCTGCTTTCTCCAATCTTTCTTTGAGTTTGTATAACTAATTCAGCCTCATTAACATTTCACACACTCTGCCTTATTCAGATTTCCTCTCATTCCACACATGGAAGCACTGCTGATAGAAATCAGACACCTAAACAGAAGCTCAGATCAGTGTTTAGTCAGCATGCTTTCAAAATATCTCAATTCTGAGATGCACTCTTTACAAAGCATTTAATTCCATCCAAAACCAAACTAATTTAAATTTCAGTGGAATCACTATCTACATTATCTTGTTCCTTACTCTGCCAAATCAGGTCACCTCAATCCTAGCATTCAGTCAGTCTTTCTCTTGGCTTATCCTTGAAAAAACTCTCTATGTCCTAAATGGTACGCAAGTATACTACCAAATATTATACAGCTCAGCTGAGAACTGTATCTCACAAATCCCACCAATGGATTTCCAATATGTTTTTTACTGCTCATATGTTCTAAAATCAAAAAAACTCATAAAACCAAATGCTCATGGTAAATCACATATTAAAAAAATGCAACTCTTCATACATACTTGGCAAGACACACTTTTTAATTCAGCTGGATAGACAAAAATAAACATATTTCTTCACAAATCCTGCATCAGAAAAATCTTCCCTGTCAGAAAATAATCTATGTATGATGTCACTGTGATTTCACTATACTGACCTAGTGCTTCACATTAGGGAAAAATAATAAATGTCCAAACTCTGCAAGCTAAAATAACATTTGATTACATACTACATCTTATCTCATCTAAAGCCATCAAGTAGCAACGAGTTAATTATCATTGCCATTAACTTTTAAGATGCTTTGTCTTCCCATCATCCACTACAGAGCCCCTCAGTATATAAATGAACAAAGAGTGATTCAGCACTTGGCACCACTGACAGGTAAGGGGGAGGTGGGCTGGCAACCTGTTCTTTCATGCCAGATCTATCCTTAGTTGTACTGCCAAAGTAAAGCTAACAAACCTATCTTAATCCATAATTTTCTGGATTTACAATCCATAATTGTGTCTACAATAAAGCATTAAGGAGAAGAAACTTCATAGAAGAACCTTCAATTGTATCTGAGAGCATTGTTTTAGCACCTGATTTGACTAATTAATGCTGTTTACACACCAAGTTTGCTGGAGTTCTTTGCTTTAAGAATGTTTTATGTTGATTTAACCTGGAAACATTAGCATGAGGTACTCTTATATTGAAGAAAGAATGTCTAAAGAAGGCAATGCCCTGTTTAAACTGATCTCTCAACTTAAGTGATTTAATCACTACACTTTTCATGTGTACACAAGGCCTTTGTGTTACAGCAGCCCCTTGAAAAGGTGTAGGCTTCAAGGAAACAGAGAAGCTTGATGGACCAGGAACCCAAAATGAGCTGCAGATTAGGTACACAAGGCTTTGTTTGATTACTCCCTCCTAACCAGCTTGCCCTACGCAAACAGCTCTTAGGACAGTTATTTTTGCATGACAAGGAAGAAGAGATTTTTAACTATTCTGTGTGCAGAATGAGAAGAAGTGGATACCCATTATGCCACTACACTGAACTAAAACATCTTAACTTAGGCAAGCCAAGGCTGGATAGGCCAATATTTTTTTCCAAAATCTATGCAGCACCACACAAACACACACACACAAAGAAAATAAAGGCATTACTCAGAAAATAATTTACATTTAGCTAAAGGGATTTCATTTACCACAGTCTATGCCTAAGCAAAACAAAAGAATATCTTTGTGAAAGCGAATTTCACATACAAGCAATCTGCATAATGAACTTTTTCCAGTAGCACTTGCCTTTTTCTGTATAATAGAAGCCTGTGTGGATGACAGTGCATATGCTCCTGTAATAATGCCTTGGGAGAAAACCATAATTCAGTGAGGCAGGGCCCCACCTCACTTCCTTCGCTGACAGGTGCTTGACAGTCCTTGTGCCCAGGGCATGCAGCTGTGGCTTCCCCTCTCCTCCTGCAGCATTTAACACTATCCTCACCAGCTGCTGGACAGCCCAGTGTGGCTTGTAAAGACCTCTATACACACCTCCTTTTCAAGATTCTTAGGCATTTGAATCTCGCAGTGGTTTGCTTTCAGGTTGCTCTAAAACCTCCTTTCCAATTCTTTTAATAGCTTCTTCAGATTTTATATTTGTGTAAAATATGAGAGATGGGTTTGTTAATCTATTGTTTTCTCCCTTGCTGTTCTATTCACTTGCTAGTATTTTCACATCCAGATCAAGAAACATAAAAGTAAGATTTTTCTCTCCCTTTTCCTATTTTATACCTTCCATCCCTGTGCCTATTTTCTCACAGATTTTTCTCTAATGCTTTTAATTTTTCTCTTTTCCCCTCACCTGCCTTGGTAATCAATAACAACCATCTAGAATGCCTAACAGCAGAGGGGAACCTCCTTTCTTCATACAGGAAACAGAACATCGATTTAGGTGTAAGGACACACAAAGTGCAATTTAGCACCTGCACGAGTTAGAAATGGGCACAAATTCCAATTCTTCGTGCTATACCAGATCATGACAATTATTATCAGAGTACATTCCTGTCTCATATGCCTCTTCTCTTTCACTTTCCAGCAGATTTTCAGAGGCAAGAGTTCCCTCTAATACGGAGCCGTATTTTACCTGGGTCTACATGAAAATTGAACATTTAAAAAAGCTAGGCAAAAGTCTCACATTTTTCCTCTAAAGTATTAATCCATGAAACATGTAAAGTGTTTTCTGTGTGTCATGGCTCCTCATTTGTCTCCGATTCTAGAATGGACCTGCATTAGAAGAGGGGAAGATATAGCCAACCCGAAAATAAAGCTACCTGGGACAATGGACAGCATTAACAAAGGATTTGACATTAATTTTTCCCAAGTTTTCCTACTTTGCCACTTATCCTATATCAACTGAAAGAGCTCAGAGATACCCTACTATCAATACCTTCTTGATGTGTCTGGGAAATCTTGCTTTCTGCAGACTATCCCTTACAGATGAGACAAACAACAAACTTCTGCAAAAAGATTTTTAAAAAGCTAGTAGAGGTTTCATTACTTCATGCGTGATTTGCACATGGGCAAACTACAGTTCTTTTGATGGAGGTAAAAATCCCAGTTCATTTTTGGCTCTTCCCTGAACTCCACACCCACCTTTTGTGTCAGCTGTGGTTGTGGGCATTCAGTTTGATTCAGGCTTTGGCACTAACCTTCTATAGCTCCTCAGTGCTAGTATATTTGGGTATTTTCCATCACCTTATTATTGTTCTGAGATACTCATATAGCTTTTTTAAATGAGCAAATTCTCATTTAATTTACTGCCAGAGTAAAGAACTCAAGAGTCTGGACTACTGTTTATTTATTAGACCTGATCACTTGCCACAGATGGGCAAGGTGCTCTACAGATAAACAGCACATCATGCCTTTAACAGGCCAAGGGGGAAGGTAGTAAGATTTTCTGGCTTTCACATTTGATTTCATATATGTAGCATTTTGTTTTCTTTTGTGACAATATTTCATGTCTTTTGTGTATTTAAAAGGGATTTTTTTCATTGTGCAAAGTTGGTTCTCAAGCTAAGGAAGACTGGGAGAATGCGATTCTGAGAAACTAGGAGGAAAATAAGTGCTTTGAACAACTCACAAAGTTATTTGAAAAATATTGGATAAATATCCCACTCATGGAAGGACAGAAAGGAAAGGATCCAAACCCTACACTGTAACTTGCATAATGCATCTTTTTAAAGAGACAAATGTACAAAAGCAAAAAAACACAGCATTTGTGAACTCCATTTACTTCATTAAACCAATGGAATAGCTATTAACATCAGTTTCATGGAAACATACTATTACTGGGAAACTTGTTTGTCTTTTCCTTTATGTTTTTCAGCCAATACACCTGCCCACAAGACCAACATGACTTGTGAAACAGTTCTGCTCTACTTCACAGACCTGAGCATCTTAGTGAGCATCATGCTGTATTTTCAGACAGCAGTGGAACCGGGAATCTCTGGAATAAAGTATACAATAACTGACATCTTTTATGTAAGTTTTGTTTCCCACCTAGAACCAGTGTTGGAATACTGCCACAAGAATGGTAAATATAATTTGAGCTTATGAGGCCAAATCTCCCAAAGCAGCTCCTAACACAGTCCCTGGAAGAAATATTCTAGCCAGAATTTCCATTTTTGTCAATAGCAAAATATTTTCATATGCACTGAGTCACCAAAGATGATCTTCTAGGCCAAACATCCATCCATACAAATATAGAATTTGCCTGGGCAGAGTTTTCAAGAGATAATTTTTCCAGATGGAGTGCAAGATATATTTCATTTGAGGCCCTGTGGTACAATAGAAACAAAACCATTTTAAAGAGGTCCTATTTTTATTCCTGTAATTTTGTGAATAAGGTAGAATAAATAATTAGGATAAGATTGTAGTCAATGTACTTTATAGCAAAAAACAGAGCCACAGGGAAGACGTTCTTCTCCCTTTAAGCCTTCAAATCTCATCTCAGCAACCACTTTCTTCTCAATACTGTTCTTCCATCCACTACATTAAATTTCTTGGACTCAAGGCAGACATAACTGTGAAGTTATAAGTAGCAGCTGTCTGACCACAATGTTAGTTAAAATCACCAAAAGAAAACCCAAACAACTCCACTGATACACATTACCACCTGCCTCACAATGTATTTTAGGCAATATTACCTATGTATGCCTCTAATGATTTATACTGCAATCCAGTGTTACAAATTGCAATCCAATATGTTACAAACAGTGATACTGACCACCATAAATTTTTATACTGAGTCAAAACAAAAATATTTAGGAGAATTCATTGGTTTCAAGTAAAACAAAAGGACTAATTCTGGCTCTATAGACGCCAGTACTAAAATTTCTCCCAAGCTTTTAAGCTAAGATTAAAAGTGAATGGACATCTGACCAGAGCTTCTGCCTCACCACACTATTTGTATTGTTTCATCCCATACAAGCCAGTCAGCCTTTATGCAAGTGCCTTCTTCAAAAACATCTTCCTGACTCACAAATAGTTCTTCAGGATCCTGAGTCTTCAGGAACTCCAAAAACCTACCACTTCCACAAAAGTTTTCTCCAAAAACAAGAAAGGGAAATAATCTTTTTTGCTTCACTCCTTCTTCCCTGCCACCATCATGGGAAAGGTCCCCCGCGATGATTTCCCCACCTGCTAGCGATTCCTCATGGCCATGCAGGCAACAGATCATCCACCAGCCCTTAGGGATGGTGACATCAGCAGGAAGGAGTTTTTCAGGACTTAACAGGCAGTAATGGTAAGCACCTGCCTGCATTAATCTGTTTATTGCAGGACCAACTGTGTGGAAACCAGGTCACTCCCGAATACAGGAGATGATGCAGTAGGGGCATGTAACACATTCTGGTGACTAAGGGCTCATCGAGTCTTGCCAAGTTTAATTTAAACCCCCAGGGCTTAAAGCAGGGAACAAGTTTCCCCTGTGATAAAGGAAGAATCAATTCTCTCCTTCTGTTTTTGGAGAAAATGACAGAGGCAGCTTCCCAGACAGACTCTCTATAGCAGGTGCCTTCTGACACTCTAGAATGGATAGAAGAAAGAAGGTATACTTAGTCAGCAAGGTGGAGAATAGAGAGAAAGATAAAAGATTGCACTGGCTAAGATGCTCACAGCAGTAGCCATCAGGTCTGCAAACTCTGTTAGGTGATGATGCAATGCTTCCAGTTGCACTCCTGTTTCTTCCACAGCTGCCCCAGGTACACCAGGGAAGAAAGAACCACCTGCCTTTAACTCTCAGAGTTGGTAGGAAACACTAAAAGCTGACTTAGGAAGATTTGGGGGTAAGGAATGAAAGATGAATTAGTGCAGCATTTCTCTTCCTGGTTTTGTCTACCATGATCACATCACTGTGCCTGAAAACACCAGGAATAGTTGATTTGCTAACACGCATCAGTAAATTCACTTTTTTTTAAGCTTAGATGTTTTAGGCTCCCTAGACTTCCTTTCCAGTACAGGCAGATGAATATTACATTCTGACTATTTTAGTGGTCAAGGGAAAACACTTCTGTCCATGGTTATTTTTGAAAGTGAAAGGAAAATAAAATTTAAACCAAAAAAATCTGTCACATACACTTCTGCTGTAAATATCTCTAGTTCACAAAATAGTTCTGAGACAGCAAAAAATAGTGGTGGAATATAGGAAATAGTTGTTTGAAAGGAAACCAAGAGCTTGTATAGAAGGCATGCTTCAGTAAATGGATAATGTAAAGATTTTTATTAAACCACTTTTTTGTTCAACAATCTTTTTCACTGTTAAAGTTATTAAAAAGCTTTTACATGATAAGTTGTCAGCATTCTATATGAAAAAAACCCCTGCTAACTCAATAGGAGGCTGTCATAAATGTCAGTACTAGGCTGACTCAGAACTACTACTTTTTTTTTCCCTACCATTAATTAAATTCTCAGTATGACAAAATGTACATTGCAAGAGCAAGTGAAAAAATACTGCAAGGAAAGCAC
Organism: Aleadryas rufinucha; assembly: GCA_013397815.1. NCBI lineage: Eukaryota > Metazoa > Chordata > Aves > Passeriformes > Aleadryas > Aleadryas rufinucha. The sequence goes on from VZTH01010711.1 coordinate 254,323, forward strand.
TGAATGAATCAATTCATTATGCATGTATTCACTACTAAGGTCTTTTTTCTTCTGTTACTTTCCCTTCTAAACCTTCTGATTAAGCTTTACATTAAGTCAGACAAGCTGTCTCCTACGAGTAACGAATATAGGGGTTTCACTATAATGATATGCCTTTTGGTACACCAGCACTACACAACTACAAGTACATTTTCACCAGCTAGATAATTAAGGAAACTTTGATTGCACTTTCTGTGAAAAAAAAAATCCATGAATAAGAGGTAAAAAACCCTGCAAAATGGCAAGCACATTTGAAAGTGAAATACATAAGTAAGCAGACAGTCATGTATATGTGTGACTTTTTTTTAATATAATGTAGAGTGGTGGTTAGCAGCTTAATCACTTGAGAGCAAATGATTATTCAGCATCAATAACCCCTATTATGAGTTGTGAATTTTTTTTTAAGTTAGAAGTGTTTAAATAAGAGAACAAGTATAAATTACTGGGAAAAAACTTAGGAAAAGCTTTTTAATAAAACTAATTTCACATGCATTCATATGCTTTGTTCTGTAACTAAGAGGACTTTAATTTGTAAAGTTCATTAGATAAAAAAATTATTTTCCTTAGCCCTTGTAACATACTTCATTTCATAGATTTGTTGGTTTCAGGTTTAAGTTATGTATACAGCTCTAGGTTAAATCTTTGGACACCTGTGAGAGAGGAAGAACAAAGGAATAATCAGAGCCTCAGGGAATTGCCATATTATCCATATTAGCAATGAGATAAAATCCTGGAAGATTCTGACAGAGATGCAGAATAGCACCTGCATCCAACCCCATACTCTCAGAAAAATCAGTGGTGTTTTCACTTATTTGCAATTGTTGCTGCTGAATTGGGGCCTGAAGAAGAAACTGCAGAATAAAAGAGCAGATGGAAACCCCAGAGGAGCAGATGAAGAACTGCCAAGAGTGACTGAGGTGAAAGAGAGCCAAATATTTTTATCAACTCCTAAAAGAAGACGTTTTTGGTAGTGAGATCAGAAGCTGAGCAATCACACCAAATTATGCTCCAACCTGAGATGAAAGTTTTAGTTTTGTTCTTCCAGCCAGTATAAACAATTAAAGAAAAGAAAAACATAATAGGAACTTCTCTAAATCTATTGAACAAAACCAGAGACAACCTTATAACTTACAAGCTCTAGAAGGGAAGTCCTTCTGGAAAACAAAATAATACTGGATAGATGGGAGATGCTACACAGCAATTCTGTTTCCTAAAGGTGAATGTGGTTTGTAAGATGAAAAGTTATTTTTCTGTTATTGCTTTTTGGGGTGTTTGCTGCGCTGATGGAAGGCAAAGGTCAGACCTGCATTAAAGAAACTTTAGCTGATTATTCAGAAGTCAGGGTTCAAGTTTTTATTGCTGCTGTTTCTATTAACAAAACTGCATCTTGGGCAAACTGAAAGGTGATGCCTGGTTCCAGACTACTGGTGCACAACAGCCTGACTCCATGAGGTGACCTCCTGGGAAGGATGTCTGGGATGGGCTGAGAGGGCAATAAAAGCTTTCAGAGACTGTTCAGGAATGAACGTGTCTCACCAGAAAAGAAACAAAAAAAAATTGATCTACCCAAATTTTCATTCACCAAAAGCAATTTTAAGAGATTACATTCCAGCAATTTCCCCCTAAAAGATGAGGGGACAGAAATCCTGGAACTTATTAAAGACCTCTGTTAAGTATTTTTAACTTAAACAAACATAAGAAGGCTCTGTAGGCAGACAAGAGCCTTTTATTAATTAAAAAATATATAAAATAAAATATTTTTTAAAAGTCAACAACAAAATTATGTGTTGTCCTGAGTGGAAAAGGAGGACCAGGGTGGAAGACAAAATACATGTCTTAGAAAGTGAGGAGTTGTCACACTCAAGTTTGAAAATAAAACTATCTGGAAAAGTGATTAAACTATAGAGGGACCCATATGCTTTAGAATATGCCATTTGTACCAAAACCTGTCCCTGACATGCAAAAGGAGTGACCAGCTGTGTGTGGAACCATTTAACTGGGCTACAATGAATTCTAGCTTTTCTAGGAATTACCCAACAACTGCACAGCAAAGGCATAATTTCATTTTCCCTCTTCCATCCAGCTTCTCGCCCTCCTACAGCTGGTCTCAGCCTGTTACTCAGTCCACACCACTTCTTTTGTGCTCAAGTTTTAAGAGGCTGAGCAACAGGAATTGCTTCCTACAGTGCCAAACCTTCAGAGTCCCCACAAACCTCAGATTTATGGTGATTTCTTCTTACTCCATCTTAACCTCAGTCTATCAGGGAATCAGAGTCCCCAGAGAGTGAGTATTTTCATTGGGCACTGGCAGCAGGCAGCACAGGCATGTTGCTTGCTGCCGATGAAAGCCAAGAAGTACGCAGCTAGATCCCAGAGCAAGACCCTAAATGACAGACACAACATAGAAACAGCCAGCTGTTTCACTGGTTACCTTGCTTAACATAATGCAACTGGAAGTGGTTTTTGCAGAATCAGGGTGGGAAGGGACCCACAAGGATTGAGCCCAACTCCTGGCCCTGCACAGGAACACCGTAAGAACCACACCACGTGTCTGAGACCACTGTCCAGGCTTGGTGCTGTTACCACTTCCCTGGGGAGCCTGTTCCAGTGCCCAAACACCCTCTGGGTGAGGAACCTTTTCCTGATATCCAAACAAAACCTACCCTGCCACAACTTCAGGTCATTCCCTCGGGTCCTGTCACTGGTCACCAAGACAAGAGATCAGTGCCTGGCCTTCCCCTCATAAGGAAGCTGTAACTGCAATGAGGTCTCCCCTCAGTCTCCTCTTCTCCAGGCTGAAGAGACCAAGAGACCTCAGCTGCTCCTCATATGGCTTCCCCTCAAGGCCCTTCACCACATTTGTTGACCTTTGGATGCTCTCTAGTAGCTTAATGTCTTTCTTATATCATGGTGACCAAAACTGCACACAATATTAAAAGGCCCAGCTGGTGAGGATGATTTTTGGGCAGCCCAAGTGAATATTCAACACCTCCGTGCACACAAGGGTTTGATGAAAGTGACCTTAATAACATGCTTCTCTACCACTTTAGAGCAAAAGCCAAAAATGTATACAGTAATACTGTATATACAGTTAAAAGAGGTTGTCCTTTACAATGTGTGCATAAGCATAAGCAGTGTGCTTCGGAAAAATCAACCCAAAAATTAATGCACATCAAGTGCCTGCAAAATCTGAACTGGTGACTACAATTTTGGGCAGATAATTGGGTACTACTGATAAATGAAAATGTGGTTTGGAAGGCAGATGTATATTGCACTTCAGTGAAGAATTTTCATCCATTCTCCCACAAAATAGACCATCAACGCATCAGCTCAAGGGTAATTTTTTTATTATTGTTACTAGATGAACATGTTTTATGTTTGGATGAGGCATGGGTGACAACTCATTTTTCCCCATGCAGTCGACTCAATCTCATCCAAGCTATTAATGTAAGAGAGTTCCAAGACAGATTTGCCAGTGGATGTTAAGTCAATGCCCGCTGACTTAACTAAGGAAAAAACTCAGCCTTTAAGCAACAGTAGAAATGTTAGGTGTTACAGCTACTCAGTACAGAAACTTTATTTTCTCTTCATGAAAAATAGACTTGAAACAATATACTCAGGTGACCAAGTAATTTATGTCCTTGTTACCTTTATCAACATTTTCACTAGTACTTGCAGTACCCTTGGATTGGCTTCTTTTGTTATAACATGAGCTCCTATACCACAAACATTTTTGCAAGTACAGTAAATGAATGGTTTGAAACAAAGACACACTTTGTTTCCAGGAAAAATCTGCATACTGCACAGATCAGTAAGCTTTTAAAGCAAGACATCATCAAATACAAAGTGTCCCCCATACAGATTTTACTACCCTAATTTTAATACTAGTCTGTTCTGTAAACCAGTGAAGTGGCTGGCAAACGCTTCCATGAGATTTTATCTAGAACACATAATGACAGCAATTTCCCATTTTTCATTTACCAAATTACATAAAATCTTCACAATTAAAAGTTCGTGCACTTCTTCAAGTTACAGTTATCTATCAAACTGTTTCTGTGTCAACATATACTACAGCTAGATGTTCCAGCACCCTCAGTGTAATTGACCTTATGGAGCTGACTGAGAGTGAAGTCTTGCTTTGTAACCACATTATGTTCATTTTGACAGCATAAATGAAGCAGAAATTTTATAACCAAGACTTGCTAATGTTTTGGTACAATAAATATCTCAAGTCTAAGTTGATGATCTAAAAAAAATCAAACTACCACAGCTACCCAGATATGTAAGAATTAAAACACAACGTCATTTATATAAGCAACAACTGGAATAATATATATAGAATTACCCAGTTTCTTAGTACTCTTCTAGCTTTGCTGTTGAACAGAAACTTGACAGATCTAGTCAGGGCAAACTTTAACAATCTCCTTCAGGCAGTCCTCTTTGGGAATATTTTTAACTCACTTTTTACCTACAAGCCTGTGATGCACTGACAAGCTTTCCTCACAGTCATGTCACTGGGTGCATCAATATTGCCTTTTAATACTAGCTATATCCAGACCAAATCAATCCATAGGCCAGTCTACACAAAGAAGCACTACTCCCTCTCACAAACATGTGTCTACTAAAGACCTATTTCCTCCCACATTAGTGTCAGAAAAACACCAGGAAGAAACTCTGTGCAAACTTTATTTCAGAGAATTCTCTGAGAAAAATAAATAAATAAAACATAACAAACCAAACACAAACCCAAGAAAGCAACACTCTTTGGGGTAAATTATAGATGTGATCCTTAGACAAATATTACATAGTGAATACAGACATTAAACAGCTAAATAATATGATGATATGCAATGCCGGTAAAGCATAAATAGACCTGAGTCCTTAAAAGGTAAACCTTCTATACTGGACCCAAATCCCTACTTCAAAAGTCAGGACGAAAATAATGTATATACTTGAGCCCAATTCTGTCCTGTTAGCAGGACAATAGCAGAATTTTGCTAGCTCGTAATTTTTTTTCAGAAAGAACATCTACATTTAACTACAGGAATTCATTTAAACCACAGAAGGTGCGAAGAGTTCCTCTTGCATAAAAGTAAAACTACAGTGAATTAAAATAAATACAGAATCAAAATAACTTGGAAATATGTATTTGTACTGCCTTCTGCATCTTTAGTGTTCTCTCTTCCTGGAGCTCAAAAAAATCCTCTTGTTAAGGAGGTTTTTTGTTTTTTTCATTTATTATGTGTAACTATATGACATCTTTTTAAAATAACCAGAAATTCTTAACTATGGACACTGAAATACACTCACATTAACAATACAAATCAACACTTCTCCACTGTGTTAGTTAAAATCTTATCTTTTGTGCCAAGAGTGCAAAGGATGAGGAACTTTTGGTGGCATCTTCCCAGTGACTCTCTGAATACTGTGGACAGGCACAAAAGTCTCTCCTTCTTCCCCTGAATCAGGAAGGAAGAGACAGGAGGAGACAGGAAAAGGACATCTGGGAGAGAACTCTTAAGTGCAACACAAAGGACAAGTTTGTATTGCTGCTCAGGGAGGAGAAGCAATGGGAATAAATGAGATCTCCCAACTTTCGGTTTTCAAAATCATGACCTTAATATCAATAAACTGCTATAAAAATGGCAGTCTCTGCTTTCTTCCTGTAGCCAATGGATAGAAATGGCCATCCACTATGCCTCCACTAGTGCCAAGTCTCAGAATGCAGAGGTATCACGGTTGGGAGCACTCATTGTCAGCCAAGGGCATTAGAAAGAAACATTAGAAAGCATTTAGCCACCTAAATGCTTCTAATGCTTCAGACTCCTGAAGGAGTCTGAAGACAGACTACAGGACAGGTTGACATGAGGAGCATAGTCCAGCAGTTCTGATACCTTGGAAAAAAACCCCAGTGACCTCAACATCAAGCCCATATGGCACGACTGCATCCCCATAGATGAAAAGAAGCTGACAGCTGTTTCAGTGGCGGAAGCGTTGTTTCACATCACCCTCTCTGGTGGTACACCATGGAAGTCACACAGAGTAAGTCTACATTAAAATTCAGGAAAGCCTGAACAAGGAACACACAGTAAAAACTATGACACAAACTAGCAGGGGAAAAAAACAAGGCAAAACAAAGCAAACCAAATAAACCTGATCAATACTTTCTTGTTGAAATATACGAGTGTATATATATTAAGTACTTTCTGTACTTTATTCCAAGCATGCCCAACATTTCCAGCTGGACAACTGCTTATCACCTTCAAAAGATGACACATACAGAACACTAACTGTGGCAAGCATTTCCATGCTCCAGAGAATTAAGAATATTTTTCTTCTTGGACGCAAAACAAGACAAAAATTATTAAACACTGACCCAATCTTCTATTATAGAGAAAGGCTATTGGGAAATTGTGTATATTTCGCCAAGTTTCCTTTGAGTCAGCTGCGAGGTTCTTGCTTGCCAAATGTAGTTAAAATAGAAAGTATAGAAACTGACAGAAAACAACTGTATCAAAAGTTTGGTGCTGCAGTTTTAATTAAAATCAGAGCTAAGAGAAGATACTGAAAGTTCTGGGGGTTAATATGTATGTTAAAGAAATGTACCAAAGACCAGAAATAAAAAAAGAAAAAAAAATATTTAAAATCCTCTCTATGCATAAAAGATGACAGATGCATCATCTACTGGACTTAATGTCTGAAATTTGTTTTATTCTATATACAGAAATCTTTACTACCTTATTTTTATACTTTATAATAAAAGTATATTTATAGCTTTAGCACATCAACAGTAGTTGATGTGCTAAAATTATGTGGAAAAAACCCAGAAAATTAGTTATTGAGTTGAATGCATATCTAAAAGCATCTTATTTTAAGCATGCCTTTGGTACTTTTTACAAGGTATGCTACACTTTTTTCACTGTAATAAAATCATTTACCAAATATGAAAATCCTAACATGCTTGCAGCTCTTTACCATCCCTTCATTCTCATGGAAGCTTACATTAATAAAATGTCATTGCATCTATTGCTCTCTATCACAAAAAGAATTTTGCAAGAGGTACAAAAGGACATCTGAAGCATTACGGTATTCCTGGGAAGGTTGGGCTTTCTCAGAATCACTCCACCAGCCCTAAGGAACTGCAGCAAGTACCCTCCAGACTCAGGGGGGAGCTGCAGGATTTATTCCAGAGCATGGTGTGGCGTGCAGCCAACAGAGTCATTTAGCGAGTTTTTGGCCAAGCAGGAAAGTGTTCCATTTCTTCTGCCATTCATTGAGACCCACGAGGAAACTGAGACAGGAAGTCAGGCTTCCAGATAATAGGAGTGTTCCTAATGATGTCCTTTGGCTCGCAGCACAGAACAGTTCCTCCATGCTACAACATCTTCTCTCCATATAATTTCCTACTGTAAAGGGGGAACAACAACAAAAGCTTTTAAAATTAGTTTTTCTTTGCATCCAATTCAAAGAGCCCGGTTAAACTACATGGATTATCTGCCTCTTACTGTGTATTAGCAGCAACTATTTGTTTGTTTTAAAACAGCTGATTATGCTTTGAAATCATTCTACCATAATGTCACTTCAGAAAGATTCTCCCATTGCAATGCCTACATATATATATATATATATATATATATATACACACATGTATAAAATCATCACGAAACACCAAAAAAACAGTTACACCGTAATTACCCAGTTACCTCTTGACTCCACTGTAATGGATTGTTGAAAAGAACACACCTCCAGTAAGTTTCAGTAAAGTGACCCTAACTACAATTTTTCTTTAGCCTTAAATTCTGACCTCATTAAAGTGAACACCAGCATGCCATTCATCTCATTAGAAGTAACAAGAGAGCCTGAGAGGAGCTGCAGTCTGAGTGAAGAATTCAGCCTTGTAAGTTGCAGCACATAAACATAAAGCATTTAGTATTCATACATAAATGTGGCAGGACACAGAAGCCAGATAAAAAATGAAAACACTACTTTATCATAAAGGGGAAGAAACCCCCAACAAAACACCTTCATTGGCTGCTGTGGGTCACTGCCCAGAGCACAGCTCCCTGCTGTACCACACCATGGCCTACCTAACACAATCCAGGGTCTGCAACACATCATTACTGCAGGTTCTTCCACATCCCAACTGTTGGATCTGCTGTATCCCACAGCAGGATACGAGGCAGCGCTATTTTAGCTATGATAGTCCAAAGAGATGAAATTCAAAGTTTGCAAGGAAGGTAGCTACCTTTTCTTAGGCCAATCTCACAGAAAGAAAAAGTGTAACAAACTTCCTGATACAAAATCTTTATAAGCCAAAGCATTTTACCAGATGTAAGAGCCACTGAACAATACACAGCAGTGTCCAAAAGCAAAACCAAAAGATCCGTGCAAGAACAATTCATCCGTATTTAACTGAATGACAGGTTGGAACAAAATACCACTAGGAATTTTGATGTGTATCATTAATTAAAAGTCACTATCTTAGCAGCAGATAAACTGCAGAAAAAAAGCCCTCACAGAAATTTCTGCTGGAAATCATCTATCTATGGCTGCAGAGGGCTCAGCACAGGATAATTCACCTATCATTTGCATCTCAGTTTTACCTGATTACCTGGCTTCCCCTGGCAAATAGCCCATTCTCTATGATTTCTCTAAGCACCTTTCCAGCCTTAAACAGAGACACCTGTGACTCCTCAGGCATCAAGCAGGACAGGAAACTAAATCCAGAAGTGATTCTGAAGAGGGCAGGAAGGAAAGAGGCAGTGTGTGTTTTGCTGTGCCCTGAGGGGCAAGGAATCCCTGTAGCTCTGTCAGTGCAGGAGCAAATCTTGCACATGCTCCTTGCCAATGGACAGCCAGCTGTAGAAAGGGTTTATTTCCATATCAGAACAGCATAAAAGGAATCACAATTGACGGGCATGTAAGAATGGGAATGTTAACTTCTGTCATTAGCACTTGCAAGTGCATCCAAAATCTTATCTAGGTCTTTGCTGATTTTGATGACACATCATCTGCTTGTTGGAAGGAGAAAAAAATTTCTTCACTGATAAAACCTAGGACATTTTAGGTCAATGAAGTCAAGCCAGATTATGTGAGCAGAAACCAAGGGTCAAATAATTTTTCTTCTTCTATAAGATTATGTAGTTAGAACTGAGGATTACTATTTATGTTCATTTAGGTTGGTTTTTTCCTTATGGCTGTTATTTAGTCTGACCTTGTTCATAATTACGGAAGACAAAATGTTTGGAAAGACTTGATTATAAATCTAAGTAATTCAGGAAATTATTCAATTTCTTATACAAACTTGAACCTAGAATGTCAAGATCAATGAATCAGTAAAAATACATTATATGTGATGGAATGCTATACCATACACCAAATAAATCTAAGACACATTGTAAAAATCTCAAGAGATAGCCAAGAAAAATTATTTTTGTCCAAGTTGATAAAGATTGTCATGACTTTAGCTTCCTCTCCACATTTTTGATTTAAAGCACCATAGAATAGCTTGAATTTCTCTCTAAAATTTTAGCTTTAGCTAAAAGATCTGCATATCTCCATAAACGCATTACTGATCTAGGAGGCATCTTTGTATTTGGCTCTCTTCCATAAAGCAAAAGGAAGCGTATGTTATAAATTCTCTTTACTCATGTTTCACTTCTGTAGACACATTGACTGTGATCCATCAGCACTACAATTCATATTTAATTCAGCTTCTTCCAAATTAAAGGTATCATGAATGAAAACATCCAAAAGACTTGGACTAGTTTTCTGTATTTTCACCTGTATTTCATGTGTGAAAGGGTTTCATGTGTGAAATTTCATCCTCAAGAATGGAGATAACAAACTGGAGAAAAAAACAGGAAACCCCTCTCCTACACTCTGCTCTCTACCACTCCTGCAATTTAGCAATCAAAGGATCAAAAAACTGTAGAAAGTGAATCTTTTCCTGAAGGGGAAAGATTTTTCTCCTTACTTCCTTCCCTTACCAAGTAACTCCAGAAAACCCTGTAACTAAAGCTAAGAACTTTCTTCAGACAAGAATCCTTAGTCAAATCTAGACTCATTTATCACCTGCAGTTCTCACTCTGGCCATGATTTAAGTCCAACACACAGAAGAAACAACATCAGAAAGAAAACAGAAGTTTTCAAAACACAAAAGTAACAAACTGTGTGGTTAAATGCAAGATTTGCACAGAGTTAGGCTATGTTTTAAGGTTATTTAGTTCTCTATGGCAATCTAGAACTTCTGCAATCCATCCAAACTACACACAGCTTTGGGAAGAAAAATACTTTCCACACCCTTCTTATTTTGCCATTAAGTAATTCATCAATTTACTAAATAAATGGGGATATTAGTACACCTGTTCGTCCTAGTTTTCCAAGATCTCTTTTGCTCCTAGCAACCTCTGCATTAGAAAATGTGTTAATTTAGTGATATTGCAAATTACTGAAGAAACTTTCAGGGCTTGTCAAACTTTAGCGAATGGTGCATGATTGACACCAGTTTGACATGCCTGCTGTATTTTGTAACAAATGGCTTATTACCTTTGACTCTACATTTCTTGAAATTATACAGATAAGGAACTGTATATGCAACTGCAACCATCATGTTCATCAGCAACTTTGGCCATGTATCAGATTGAACAATTAATAAAATATTCAGGTATGACAAGAAGAAACCTATCTCTAAAGGTTGGGAAATTGTTGCAGTAATCAAAATCCAGTCTTATCCTGCAGCTTCTTACAAGGGGAAAAAAAGAGAAAATCAGATGCTCTTCAAGCTGCTGGATTTTTTTCACACCTCAGTCCAGCAAGAAAGAACCTGTAATCACAAGGTCACTGAATGTAAGATTTCGTGATACTCTTATGTTAGTGATGACAACTGCAGAAACTGGGGCAAAAATCCAACTGCCTTCATTGATGTGCCTGCAAAGCATGTGAGCACATGAATACAAGTAAGTCAGAGCCCAAGTACACAGAATTAAATCAGTCAGCTCTGCTTATTACTTATTCACCATAAACATTATCTCTAAAGTAACTGGAAACATTCCCACTGAGTCCAATGGCCTCTAGATCAGATTTACACACAAGTTACCTTGGCATTTACAAGTGGGGGAAAAGCAAAAAGAAGAAAAGCACCCACACAATCTGTACACGTGTCTTTAAAGAGCCTCTACAGATACTTCCATAGGCATCTTTGCTTCAATGGTAGCTCCTTAGGTAGTCAGGTGAGTGCATGCATACATGTGGTTCATAGATAAACACGTGTACAAGTGCTCCACTGGACTCCTACTGACAATTTATAAACGTAGGTAAATGCTGTTTTCTTCTTATATGCTTGCATACATTCATTTTCGTCAAATATAGTTGGTCAATGTGTTTACAGTCATATTGAGCTTTGAAATTAAATCACTTCCCAAAATAGCTGAATTGCATTTATCTTTTAGGCATGCTACAAGACGTGAGTTTTTGAAATAGCACTTAGGGAGGGCTGAGGAACAAAGGAACTGCAACACTGGATCATATCCAAGGTCCTGTCTTTGACAGCAGTCACCACCAGCTGCTTCACAGAAAGAAACAAGAATTTACAGTAGGTAGACGAGGATAATCTTGCCACACATTGGGGCTCATCCTTGTTTCAAGCCACTAAATACTGGCTTGAACTCTGAAGCCGGAGGTATATATCCACTTGAAAATCATTATTGTTACCATTACTAAATATCAGACATCCAGATACCCTGCTATCTATGTAAATGTCGTATCATATATCTAAATACTGACTCAGTGGAATCCTTTAGCAGATTTCAATCTAACAAAAAGTTGTATAAAATGCTCACACCTCCTAGTCTCTGTTCTGAGTTTTCCACTCAGCATTTAACAAGCTAATAGAAGTAGAAAAAAATTCTATTTTATCTCCTTGAATAATTTCTGAAATTGTTCATGTTTATCATGTTCCTTCTCTTTCATTTTCTCTTTACTAACTTGAACATCTTTTTACTCTGTTTTCATTAAACAGTTTTTCCAATAATGCAGCCGTGGGGGGAATGAAACACCCAAGCAAGCCTAGCTCCTTAGAGATTTCGAGGTTGAATTAATATTTTTTTGTCTGAGGGTTTATTGTGGGTTTTTCTTTAATAATTTCTTTTCCAGGCACGGAAGTTTAATCTATATAAGTTATCAGAACCTAATGCTATTACAGCATATCAGTAACAACAGAAAAAGGATTCCACAATTCAGTCCTGAATCAGTAGTCTTGAAGAGCTCCATAGTTAAAGACTGAGTAGTTTATATTATGACAAAAGCTTGGGCTGATGGACATATCAAAGATCCTGGTACTGAAATGAAGATCATAAAAAGATGGGTAACACACCCTCAACATGGTGCTGGCAATTTTTCATGGAAACACACCATGGTCTTCATTAGAAAAGGGCTAAGTGGATTGCCTGAACACAAAATACCTAATTTATCCATTTGCCTATATATTTATACAAGGGATGAAGTACAGAATTATAAGTGTGGAAACAGTTGTAAAGTAGTGTGGCAAAACCTACCAACAAATAAAGCTGAAGTAAGAGAACGATTGTAAGAGTAATGTTGAGTAAGGGAAAAAAGCAAGTACAAGTGAAAATGAAGATGTATGCAAATTTGTTACAAATATAAGGACATTTTACCAGATGGAGAAATTAGGCAGTTCATCGTCATGTTCTCACACCCGCAGAGTTGTTCTAAACTACTCCTCATGAAAGCAAATATAATTCGCTGTGCAAGTAAACTGTTTAAATAAATCTTGATATTATATAAGAACCATCTAAAATTATTTTATTTGCTTATCTGAATACATCATCTGGAAACATAGGAAGCTCTGCCTCTTGGCCACTCTTTGCATAATCACTGTACCCTGAACAAAATTCTCTATATTCTTTTGGGAAAGTGGAAAAGCATTGAAGGTGTCAGTGCTACAATGCTCATGACTGCAAGAATGTACCTAACTAGCACCTATTAAACCATCAGACACCAATAAAATGGATTCATTTTTGTTTAATTAAATTTGTTACTAGGAATATATTTAACTGCTGCTACCAGTGTGAGAATAATGTAACTCATCTGCACAGCTATTTTGATACAACCTCCCCAGCTGATACAACCTCCCCAGGTGATGTCCTTGTCCCCTCGCTTCTTACAAGGCTGATACTTAAATTTACAATATCCATACAATTTACAATATCCAAGGATCACAATGTGTCTGGAGAGGTACTGGCACCTTTCAGATGAAGCAATGTGTCTCTGTCATTCAGTTTCTGTAGGAAAAGACATGAAATTCACAAGAACAGCAAGACAGAGAATTTCCAAAGTCAGATTTAAATGCACTGAAAATGAATTTAAAAAAAAAATCCGTCCTTTGCAATTTTGTGTCCTGATTTTGCTGATTATTCCCTGATCGCTTATAACCATCGAAATGAATAAAAAATTTCCAAATCAATTCTAGTCAATTATTTATGAACTTTTTATCATTAAATTATATATAGCAAAGAAACTGGTTTAATAAACACTGCATATCCTATTAGGCATTGTATTTCACACACCTCAAGAAAAAAATTAGGAGTTATTTTAGAACAATATTGATTTTTTTGCCATTTTTTTCTTGACAATCTCTGTTTGGCAATATTGAAGAGAAAACCCACAAACCTACATTTTGGAGCATTATTGCTCTGTAAGAGCTATCTGACTGTGGTCAAATATTTTCAAACACCTGATGCTCACTTATAGTCACTCAACATTTGCACTTGCAGACCATTACTCAGGCGAAACTCCCCCCAGAAAGTCATCTGAGAGTATGTGTTTGAGTGGGAGCTGCCTCCGCAACAGTCTGCAGGAGCAATCGCTCACATGGGTCGCACACCGAAACTCTACATATGTCCACAGCACAGCCTCCACCTTCACACTTCCCAGCTCAACCTGTTCTGCTGTGTTACTATTTTTACAACCTTTACACTTCCAGTACTTTGAGTACTCTTATTCCTGTTGATCAGCAAGGGATTGTCTTCACATCAAATCTTGATATTTAGGTATGTGAGTCCAGCAGCGCAAGAAGGTTCATGTATGTGTTCTGTATAAACATTTGTAGCTGGATATTTCAGGATTGGCTGTGCAGTGTTTAACAGATCATTGCAGCCCACTGAGCATCCAGCACGAGGCCTCTGAGAACATGCTGGTCACACACAGCCCACTCATCTTTCTCCTCCTCCTCACTTCCAGCTGTGTGCACAGGTGCCCAGTTTCTTTGCTATACAGCTATCAAAGCACTAGAGGACAATCTTACAGAAAATCTGATGATGAGCTAGAAGTTATATTTGGAAGGAATAACTGATAATTGTAAGCAAGAGAATAATACACCAAGGGAAGAAAACAGGGAGGAGTGGAAAACTGGTCAGGCAGCACAGGGAAAAGCTGAAAAGCAAATAGAAAGTGCATTCAGTGGAGAGGGAATCCAGAAGCAAGGGAACTTGCCATAGTAACAATGAAAGAAATTATAGGAAAAGAAGTTGAAGCTACACAGCAGACACAAAGAATGAATATGCATTAAAACACACTAACAGATTGGCCATTAGCTCTCTCTTAGCCAAGAAAAATATTCTGACAAGACAGAACTAAAAATACACAAAGATTTCTCTAGTCACACTTTCAGTTCTGTTACTCTGAAGAGATGTAGTAGGGAGGTGGAGAGAAGTGGCTTGTGGTTAAGAATGGGAGGAATGGACTGCATTCAATAATGACTGAAAGAAGTAGATTAGAAAGATCCTAAAGAGACTGAGAAAAGTCTGAAAAACACTATGAAATGCTGCTCATCCTACTGAAAGCTTTGAAAGGCCAAAACTTAGTTTTGCTCTGTAATACCACTCTTAGAATATATCTTTCGTTCAGATACATGTTAAAAATAAAAATTATATACCATAATATTTTTCCTAAGTTGAAAGCAAAACTATAAAAAGCTATTTCAGTTTAAGGATAAATACATCTTATCTAAGCAAAGACTAGAGATTTCTTTCCTTGTTCATCTCGTAAAACTTAGAGTACTATAATGCATCCAGGAACGGAAAAAATAGTCTTCTTCTCCACAAGGTCCCCTGTGCTTGTGAAATTCAGAAGCTGACTCTTCGATCTTACAGCTCTTCCATTTTACAGACCTTTTGTCACTACCATGCACCACAGACATGACTTTCTCTCCAAAAAGAAGTGAATGAAATTATATCATAAGCCTATCAACCCTATTGTCCAGAGGGGCAATCAGAATGACATAAGGCAGACATCCAGGTGTTGTGAATGTTTCAGAGTTTGCCTTGGGGACCTGATTCCAAGCTCAATTAGGTTTGTCAATTAGATTCGTTTTGCAGTGATGTAATACTGCTCCTTGCAGGTCACTCGTTTGACACACAGGATATATGTTCAGAAACAGATCCCTATGGAAAGTGGTCTGGACACAAAATTGAGCCTTTGGTGTGGAAGGATATTCGCAAAGCTAGAGCATAAAACATATTCATTTAATGTAGTTTTCCCAGAGTTTCATATTGAATTAATCTTTTCAATGAAGCTGAGGAGAAAAATAACTTTATGTTCTCACAAATCTCTTTCAAAGCTGTTGAGATACCACATTTAAGGGCATCAAAGATAACATAATGGTGGAGAATACTGGGAGGAAAAAAATTATTTAAAAGCTAAATTTGTCAGTAGTCTTGATGCCTTAGGTTTTAGCTTTTATATTTTTCAAATTCTGTATTCTCTGTATTCCTGGTGTGTAACTCTGATCTGTCTTGCAGCCTGTTAGCTGCTGCTGTCTTATGCTAAGACAGACATAACAAAACCTCTCCAGGCTTGCTCTTCAAGGACACTCAGACCGTCCTAGGCCAAAATGTGTAAATCAGAATCTTGAGAAAGGGGGGCAAGTTGGGGGGGGCAGTTACATTATTAGCTAAAGTTTAATTGGCGAATTTATGCTGATATGCAAATGGATCAAACTTACAACAGTGTGAAGAACTCGTGACTGGTCGTCCATCTTGGTAGCCTTTGGCCTGCCAGGGTGTACCTCTGAAGGCCTTTTGAATAAATATCTCCTTTATTCCTCTACCCCTGTCTAGTCTCTGTTTCAGGTTGTCTTTTTAGGCATCAGTCTTATTTACTCTATAAGTTTATCCACAGCAGGATGGAAACCAGTTGGGAAGACTATTCAGAAAAGCTTGTTTCTGTTTCAGCTGCCTACACTATGCATTTACTACATGAACAGTCACAGTTCTGTCAATCTGGCAAGTGATATTAGCAGCACAACCTCTATATTAGTGTAAACTGCACAATATATCTTTAAGACTCTACTACGTGACAACTATAAATATGAAGTATCTTGATTATCTAAATCATGCAACAGATTCAAAACATGTAATCAGAGGTTTTAAGAATTTTCCTATTGCCAGACTGCATAATTAGAATGCTTACAACTGAACACAAATCCCAGAGCACAAGAGGGAAACTAAAAAAACTAAACCTACAATGTAGCAGTATAGAAAGCTGCTGCTACAACATCCAAAAACAAAAGTCAGATTGCAGTTACAGATGACACGGCATAATAATCGTACTCAACATCTACCATCAATCTTTCATGTTCAGCTGCTTTACAAATAAAATACATTACTAGGTTTGACGCTTCAGTGATGTGGGAAATACTAATTTCCCTGCTACAGACAATCCAAATTTTTTTTTATTATTTATAAAGGTGCAAAGTAACCAAATGAGTTCCTTAGAATCTCATAGGAGGGAGAAATGGACGTGTGAGGAGGGCCTGTCTTAATTTTCTCTAATTCTCCAGCAGGCAGGCATGCATACATACAGAATTTGTTCTTAGTCAAATAACTGCATGCTAACGAACTTTCAAGTTATGAAGCCCTAAATTTAATTTCTTGTCTTCAAGACTGTCTTTTTTTGACATTTTTAACTATCTTCACTGAGGGAAAAAAAAATAAAAGAAATTCATACATCATTTGAAAGGAAAAAAAATCCCAGTTATCTGGGTTTTGGCAGGGGTAGTAATTCAAACTAACTACAGTGAAAACTGTAAAAGTCTCAGTGAAATTTTCCTTGGGAGAATATTCCCCAGTGCAAGACAGAATTTCTGGTGCAGAAAAAAAACAAGAAAACAAGGCCTACAAAAGAGAAAAATAATAGCCCAAGGAACTCAGCTTCAAGCCTATTTCCCAAACCTTTAACATTTGTTTTAGGAAGTGAAATACATCACAGAAGAAATGCTAAAAGAGACTCATCTGAGGACAGTCAGCTGTCCAGAGGCTGAAACAGACCTCAGCACTGTGGCTATGCAACAAAAACTAAGACTTCTAGCCTAATCTCCCACAGTTCATGGTATTTTAATTGGAAGACCACACCAGAGTACACTCTCTTTTTTATTTGCTTTGTTTAGTTTTAGGAAAACAAAGTTGTCGCGAAAACAAAACAAAAGCCTTCAAAAAACCTTGAATATCAACTAAGTGCAGGCTATGAACAAGTATTACAGGATGGGAAATGATTTTTCTACCCATCTCACTCTCTATGTTTCTCAGCAGATATCCTGAACACATCATAAACTGTGGTAAGAATGGATGAAAAGAAAAACTATAGGAATCCACAGATAAATATAGGTGCATGCTGCAATCTGAAAAGTCTAATGATGCCCACTGAAAACTAACTCCGCATTTTATTCTTTGGAGTGATATCTGATTATACAAATGCTGATCTATGTCCTTAGATTCTTTAGAGTGTGGTGTTTCCAGTTTCACATCTTCTGGCAAATTAGATCTTGAAGATGCACTAAGAATGCCTTACACTTGAACTCACAAGGGTAAACACTGAGGGCAATATCCTGCAGAGAGACCCAAGGAAATATCCGAGACATCAGAAGCACAGAAACTGTTACATCACATCCCGCTGTTACAGTGTGCCAGGATTCTTGTTATGAGGAGTAGCATGACCTAAAATTCACACATAGGTTAAAGGTCTGCAGACAAACCCGCGGGAAACCACACAGCTCATCAAGTTCTTCTGCACAGTGTCAACAGCTTCCTTCCAATGGTCATCTCCCCAACAGCATCACAACATTTCTCCAGGCCCTTCTCTTGTCTGAAGCTCCAGGGCTCCCACTGTGCTGGCTTCACTACTGAGACTGTACTTCGGGGTTGTCGCATAAAATAGCTGCTGTTTTAGATGCAAATGGAAACATCAGTTCCAGAAACAACTACCAGTTCTACTGGGCATCTGCCTGACACCTGTTATCTGTAGGTTTTTCACAAAGCTGGAAATATTGGAAGAAAATTTACTTTTCAGCCTCTATAGCAGCCTCTATAGCATCCCGCACTGTGATGCTTCTGGGAATTTTAAGTCAAAGCAACAGTGTGATTCAAGGTATATTCACTAAAATGATCCCTTCCTTGTGAAAATATTAAAAGAGACATATAGTACCCCTAAAAAAATGCCACAGAATACCCAAAATAACCCCTCAGAGGCTGTCACGCGTTTCTGGTAAATTTCTTCAGTTCTTTCACAAAAAACATGGAGAAAGGGACCTACCAAAAGAATATTTATTCTACAGAGTTAGGACGGTATCTATAAAGAGATACAGAATTATAACTTCATCTAACTATGGATCTGATGCCTCATGTACAGTGCTTTCTGTCACAAGATTACAAATGTTTTCACATGTAACCTATGCAATAAAAACTAAGCCGTGAACATTACTCACTGGAGAAAATTTGAACACAAATAACTTCTAAAATACAAGTGAAACAGTTTTGCATCAGCATGTTTGGGGGTAGGTAAAATTATTCTAGCATGTCTAAAATTTGCACAGGTATCACTGAAATTTTTGAAGCATGTCACTAGGTAAAACCACAAATGACTTTGGGTGTTTCTCCATTTTGCTAAGTTGCAGAAATTCACTTATATCTGGTTCCTAACTGAACACTGACCCAACTGACCAGCCTGAACAGCTTAAAAATAATAAAAAAAAAAAGGCACATTTACAGCCTCAGCTGCAGGCCCTCAAGATGCAGTAAGAGCAGGTGTTAACTATATCTAAGATACAAAGCTTGCATACCTTGAATGTTATCTCAGCAAGAATTTTCTTATTTTATCCTGTTACCTTGCGCATAGAGTGACACCCAAATTTGAGTGCGAACGTCTCACACCCCTAAGTGTGAAGCCTGTCTTTGTCTTTCTACAGGGCCTCACTGTGGAACCCATCCTAAAGGCAGAGATCAATAAATTTACTCCTGGGAGTCCAAAACCCTCCCCAGCCGACAAGACCTGGCCTAGGGAGAACACACACTTGGGCTAAGCTGCTAAAAGAGGCTGAGCACCCGCTACTCCCAGCATCTTTGATCAGGCACCAGTACTTTGCAGTCTAAGATTAATGGAGCCTTTAAGGAAGGTCTAGCAGGAAAAGTAAGTTGGGAAATACTGTTGTAGGATCAGTTTCACTGATACTTAGAGCTTTCAGGTTTTTATTAAAAATGATGGGTACATGGTACATATCCAGTGTGCAGCAGTCAGGTGCATATTTATTTCGAAATATTTTTTATTTTAGTTTGCTTCTTAGTGTGTATTACCACATACTAAGAAGCAAACAAAAAAAAAGGGGTTTTTTAGATAGAGAACCTCAAAGTGACAGCTTTTAAGACTAAGAGGAACTACACACAGGTAACTCTTCACACACCTACCTGTCTCTCATCCTTGTAGTACCTAAGCTCCATATACTTCTGAAGCAGCACAAGGAAGAACTTCAATAAAAAGTTTCCATGGGCCAAATTTTCCAAACAAACGCTTCTTTCTCCAGGCAAAACAAAGTGATGGCAGAGAATTGGCAATGCAGATCAAATTGCAGTCTCTACTGTTGTCTTTCTGTCATGCATAACCTCTAAACACTTAGTATCATGAATTATAATTGCTAATTATTCCCACTATGAAACAAGAATCCCACAGCAAACTGAGAGTAAATATGCATTTCTTATGATATGAAATGATGCATACAAATCTTCTTAAAGAATTACAGACCAGAAGAAAAGAGTTCAGGTTAACTATTACTTAGTTACTTATATTCATTTGTGAGTGCTAATTGAGGAAAAAAATACTGTTTTCTTTGCAGTTGCTTCTGTTCTTTTTGAACATTCTTCAGTTGTAAGAAAGTCAGACCTAACAATTCACACTTAGGAACAAAATATTTTTGTGATTACAAAAACAGAGTGTCTGCATATTTGGCATATATGTACACCACATTCTCTTCAATAAATTGAAGAAAACCACACAGATATAGTGAACACAACCTTTGGCTGAACTAGTTTTCAGAATATAAAATAATTAATGCAAAGGAGGCTGCTAGAAAACTTGAGTACTTGTTTAACAATAGAGCTGTTGGAAATGGACAACCACTGCTGATAACACATCGGGGAGGGAAAAAAAGCATCACCGAGATACACTTGTCTACTGAAATACCAGCGAACCCGGTTCCTGGGGTCAGTTCCTGTTACTAATAACTTTAATGGGTGAAGAATTGTACCTGGCATTAAGGAGGCTGCAGTCCTAAATCAGTAGGATAAACGTTCTAGAAAACCACTCAATTGCTGTGCAAAGTGAGAAGAGGCTGTAACTCAGCTCTTCCCGCACAGTTTAGAAAGGGATCTGTCAGGAACCGAGCACGCGGGAAACACCCACAGCACACGCTGTGGAACACCAACCCGCAGCACGCACCAGTCGGGTTCTGAGAGCGGGACGCGTGGGCTTGCCCGGCTGAAACCCCGGCAGACAGTCACCACCTCCCGCGCATCCCCTGCCGCTCGGGAGCCGCACTTATCGCATCCACATCCATGGGGCGGCCGGCGCCGAGAGCCCACCCCGGCCCGCGGGAAGGGGTGCCCGGCCCGGGAGCGACAGGTTGGGATGGAAGAAGGCGAGAGGGAGGCGGAGGCGGCACCCGCTCCCGCCGCGGGGGCGGGCAGGGCCCCGGGAGAAGCCGCCACCCTCCGGCGGAGCCCGGCCCGGCCGCTCCGTGATCCCGGCTGGTGCTGCGGGGCACGGTCCGGCCTCGAAACCTTCAAGCCCCGCCGAAATGCTCTCTGCAACTTCCGCGGCTCCGTCGGCGTCCTGACCCGAGGGCTCCTCGGCCGGCACGACGCCCCCGGGGCCGCGGAGCGGTGGCGGCCGGTCCAGCCCTGCCCGCCGCCGCGCCCCTCTCCCACCCCAGCCGGAGACCGTAGGGAAGTAAGTGGGAAGTCCCGGAAAAGCAGGTCCCGGGTACCTTCCCAGGTAAGGGGGCTGGACGTAGGGCTCCGGCTGCGCTCGCCGCCGCTGCCCCGGGAGGGAGCAGGTGAGCCCGGGACTCCCCCCTCACGCACCCCGCGTAAATAAAGCCGAGACAAAGTCACCATCTGGGGAGGGGGCGGGGAGCTGCATTAGACGTGGAAGTCACTTACCGGCTTTGCAAGGATCCTTATAATCTATCGCCTCGGCTTTATCCTCTTCAGTGAAATCGTAAGTGTAGTCATAATCAAGGCCAGAGCAGGAGGAAGGTTTCCCGCAGACAGTCCACCCGGCCAGCCACAGTGCCATCCTCCAGCAAAGCATCTTCATCCTCCCTCGGGCGGAAAGGTGGCGAGCAGGGCGAGGGTGAACTAGGAGGCCGGCTCGGCTGTCCACGCCGGCTTGGGAAAGCAGGGTAAGGGATGGATAAACCATAGGTTTGGGGGGAGGTTGGTATTTTTTTCCTTCTCCACCTGGAGGCTCTTCCAAGAGACGGTGCTCCCTAGGTAGCCCCAGTCAGACGGGTGCGACACAGAGTGAGGAGCATGAGCGTCGCTGCCCCCCCTGCCCCTCGCCAGGGAAAAGTCGCTGGGTGTGTGGGTGGGCGCAGGGGTGGACTCAGGCTGGGAGATCCTGTCTGTCAGGGCTTCCCCTCGCCTCTGTCAAACCCCAGCCAAACTTCCCGCGGAGGAGGAGGCGGCAGCGNCTGATGCTGCCAGAAGATGGATCCGGGCTGCACATCAGCAAACTGCCACGGGGAGGGGGGAAAAGAGAAAGGAAGAAAAAAAAAAAAAAAAAAAAAAAAAAAGAGCAAATAAAAAAAAAAG
>VZTH01010711.1:276529-287836 GCA_013397815.1 Aleadryas rufinucha
GAAAAAGGAGTGGGGAGGAGGGAGGGGGAGGTGGGGTGCACTACAGCAAACCGCGGAGCTCTACTGATGGGAGGCAGCAGCTATGCTGGAAGGAGCAAAGTGTCAGAGCTTCGCCCCCCTCTGCACAAACACTTACTCTAAGCTCTGTCTCTGGCCTGTCCCCCCTCCTCCGTCCCCCTTTAACTTACGAAAACCTTACAGGCAACTAACACACAGTCGTCAGCATCCTGCTTACTTATTCATACAGTCAGGGTCAGGATCCGGGCTCTTCTGATCTGCTCCCTTGATAGTGTGTCTTATGGAAACACGCGCATTCACTATACGCCTCTATCTCCATATAGCTTTCTCTCTAGATAAGCAGTGCATGGCATTTAAACAACAACAACAAAAGGACCGAGATCAGATAAAACAATGCACAGATCGACACCCGGCAGCCAAAAAAGCGCAAGAAAATGGGTGATGAGGAGGACGATGAGAAGAATTAACTACAATTTAGGAGGCAGGAAAATAAATCAGTGTCTATATATTTCCCCCTCTGCTGCGGCTGCTTTGCAGTGTTAGCCCCATGAGCTGAAGGGTGGGGGTTAAGGAGCGAGGGGGAGGGGGAAAGAGAAAAGTTTAAGCGCCCACAGTTTGTTTAAAACAGAGGAAGGCATTATAAAACGTCCATTGGTCTCCAGAAGTTCAGCCAAGCAGCTGGGAACCGGTTCCAAAATGAAAGTAAGAACAAACAAACAAACAGAAAAAAAAATAATCGAGGCAAACAAAAAGTAAAATTGCAGCATGCAGCAGCAGCGCAGAGATCTTGCAGTCGGGCTTTCCTGCTCTCACGTGGATCTCCAGGAAAGTGGTGGAGGTTTATTTTCCAAGCGAAGTTTCCGCGGGAGCCACCGCCCCGCTCCGCGGTGTCCTGCCTCGCCTCGCCCGGCCCCGCCGCGCTTCAGCGCCGAGGCGCCCCGAGCTGCCGCCGGCTGCGCGGGGCCGGGTTTTGTTTTAAAGCCCGAGAAGGGATCAGCGCGCAAAGCCTCATTTCAGCCGATCAACCTGGAGAGGGAGGGGGAGGAGGGGTGGAGATACGTGCTGCTGGAATAAAATAAGATCAAGCGGGGAAAAAAATAAATATATATATATAGGTAGCTAGAGATCTCCCTGCCTGCCTCCTCCCCTCCCCCGAGACGGGCAGCTCCGATCCTGCAGAAACGCCTGAAACTGTTTCAGACCAAGGTGAGACTTTTCCGTAGCAAACTCTACTCCTCCTCCTTTTACGAGTTTCCATGGAAAAGGGCGGGGGGCACGACGAGGGGCGGGTAGAGGGGTGTTTCTTCTGCTCCCGTTTCGCCGGGGTGTCACATTTAACATGCACTTTTGAAAGAGCTGCCGCGGAGAGGTGGCTGCGTCTTTCTCTCACGTCCGAGCCCGCATAGGCTCGCTCTCTCCGCAGCACTTCCCGGTAGCCTTCCCTCCGTGGCAGGGGTGGAAATCCGGAGACAGTCCCTTCCCCTGGCTGTGCCAGGAGCGCAGGCAGCGCCGGCGGCGGGCCCCTTGGCCCCGCGGGCCGCTCCAGGTGCCGCGGGGGCGGGGGACACGCCGACAGCACTTCGGCAAACTCCGGGTGGGCACAGCTTGCTATCGAGGGAGGGAGGGAGGGCACAACTTCCTATCGCCGCCGTCAAGACTTAGCTGCCCCCAAAAAACGGGGGACGGGGGGTCGGGTGGGGGCAAGGCGCAAAGCCTCCTTTCGAATGACGAAACCTGTACTGCCTACCCGGGGACTCTGCGTCTGCCCCTGCCGTCCTGCGAATGAAGGGTTAGTGTTGCTATAGATAGGCACTCTCGGCAGGTCATAACAGTAAAACTGGAAAGGTCGGTCAAGACAGAGCTAATAGGAGTTTAACAACATTAAGAAGTCTGGCACCGAGTAGCATCAGTGTCTTTGAAGCACCCGTGTGCTTCCTTACATTTTTGGCATCCAGGTTGTGTCCACATTGCTCCTAACTCAGTCTTGTTGCTCCAAAGTTGAAAGCCAAGGAATGGGTAGCTGCCACTGAAAAGGTGCAGCCTTCACTAGGCATTCTCTGTCCCAGCAGTTCAGTTTGCTGTGTCATAAAGCCCTCAAAAAGCACCACATACCAGATGAAAGAAAAGCCTGAGAAACTGGTGGCCTGCTCTTTTCTCCTCTTCCTCAATACACTTTCCATGACTAGCCACCTCAGACACTTGGAACCGGCTCCAAGGAAGTTATCAGAGACCCTTTCTGTCAGTCCCTCAGAGCAGTGTCGGGGCTGATGGCTACCTCTGCTTGCACAGTGTCATGGTTTGGTGGGCTGTGCTTTGCTAAAGAAACCATCCTGATCCAATCTGATATATGATTTCTCTTATTTTTTATGTCCACAAAGGAGAAAGCATATCTTGCAGTGTTATTAATTACATTCTCATTTGAAAAAGTGGACGCCCCAACCTGGTTTTGTTACTTTGCTTGCTCTTGCTTCATATATACACACCTATAAAAAGTTAACTTTCTTTCCTGTGCCTTTGCACCTCCACCCCAAAAAGAAACAATATCTGTCTAGCAAGCACATGTTTGTCAACAGAGCTTTAAAAACACTGATCTTGCTGATTGCTTTACAGCCCAAGAAGAGGAATGTACAGCATGCAATCCTCAACATGCTAGTCTCCCAAGTGAGGAGATTATTAGAGCCTCTGCGGTGGGAGATTAACTCTCCCAGCAAGGTAGGCACTGACGTCACCTTCAGCCTCAATCTGCCCCCGACCTCAGCATCACCAGCACTGGCAGAGCAGCACCAAGCACTCACAGCCTTGAGGACAGCTGGCCTTGCAGAGCCCTGCCTAAGACAGGAAACAAACTCAGAAATGCTAGATGGGAATCATGCAGAAATCTGGGCACATGAGTGCAGTAACAAACAAATATGTGTATATGTCAGGGTAAAAGCTGTTTTCTGCTTGTAGCCCAGAGCAACTACACATTAGAATTACTCTTTAAAATATGCACTGCAGCTCTGCAGAAACTATTCTACATCGCTTAGGTATTAATATTCCCATCAATCACATTAGTAAAAAGCTTTCCTTATATTAAGAGAATTTTTTTCCTAGTAACCAAACTGTTTCACATTAAAAAAAACTTTTTCCCTAAGTAACCTGTTAATTATTCAACCTAGCTTCTTTCATGATGCAAATTTTTGAAACATTTTAAGTAAAAAATATTTTTTCCTTATCACACATTCATGTCTACCATTCCAAAAAGCTCACAACTCTGATAATCCATCTGACAACACAGTCAATCAAAAATCCATCCTACAGCCGTTTCCAAAGAAACGAATACATAGCCAGGAAGACAGAATGCTTAAGCTGGAAGAAAACCAACCAAAGGAACACAACAACAGCAACAACAAAGCCATTTTCCCTTTTCTTTTAAATTTCCTGATTTGTGGGTATATTACAGGGACACAGGTAATGTTAAATGCAGTTATATTAAAAGGGATGGTGGTATTTTTATATCTATATATTTATGATTATTATTATTATTTTTAATCCAGAAAGCTGGAGGCTTTTCAGCTCTTCCTACACAAAAAAGAAACAACCAAAACCAAAAAAAAAACTTTAAAAAAAGGACAAGTATGTACAAAACACAAACACAATCACAGAACTAAAAAAAAAATACATATGAAACATCATTGCTCACACCTCCTCCTCATTCTTTGGCTATCTGTCTGCTGCTTAGGCCTCCATCTAGTGTGGAGTTTTAGGTGGGTGGACACAATGGGCTTATTCACAAACATCAAGCTCAGCACATGCCTAAGGCTTTGAAGGCTGAAGACCATGGTGGGTCAACTCCTTGGGACCAGGACTCGTGGGATTTTTCAGGAGGCTAAAACAGAGAAGTTCTGCAGAAGCTGGTTACCTTCCTGCTTTATCTCCTGATAAACATATTCTCTCTGAGGTACCTAGAACACTTCTGAAACAGCTGTAGTTATGTATAAGTATTTTCACATTCCCCAACTGGTCATTCTGCAGGGAAATACTGAAGCTGAAAGCACATTGTGACAAAAAAGTGTCTACAGTAACAAACATGCATATACACAATCATAACACTATACTGAGTAAACCATAAAAACTAAAATTAAACTTTGAAAGTTAAAAATCAAGCACGCATGATCTCAATAGCAGTGAGAAACCAGAGAAACCATATTTCTCCCTTCTCTCCTGCATGTACGTATATATTATAAAAATTGCTCATTGCATGTTCACATACAATTTTTTCCTACAAACCTCTGTGCTTAATTAACAAAAAGCCCTTCAATGTTCTGTTTTCTCTTTTATTTTTGAGAGCATGCTCCATGCTTTATTCATTACTCATTTATTCAGAACCTATTCTGCATACAGAGTTATTAATTTCCTCATGGGCATTTTATGGAGCTTGTTGCTACAGTATTCATGGGCTTCAAAAATATTAACTATTTTAGTTTCATAATACACCTCTCAGATGAAGGGATATTGTGACAGGATATGAATAATACATTTGGGAAACAGTTATAGATTGCCTGGTTTGATATCTTGTAGACCTGTCAGGACTTGGCACTATAGAAAACCTTATTTCTTCAAGGCCTGGTTCTCACTGATTTCAGTTGTAGTAATTTTACTCACTGAC
Source organism: Aleadryas rufinucha (assembly GCA_013397815.1). Taxonomy (NCBI): domain Eukaryota; kingdom Metazoa; phylum Chordata; class Aves; order Passeriformes; genus Aleadryas; species Aleadryas rufinucha. The sequence goes on from VZTH01010711.1 coordinate 281,196, forward strand.
TAACTACCTCTAATCAAACCCTGGAGTTTTCAAGCACCTGAAAATGAGAATCAAATTATCAAGAAGTGTAATTTAAAAGCCCTGAACCAGCCCTATCAAGGAACTCTGTGGCAGAGACAAGAGCTAAGACAAATTTCGCTCTCTCAAGACTTTCAATACCACTTCTCCTCCCATAGTTCTTTTTCTTCAATGCTTCCTTCAGTTTCTAGAATAAGCACAGTCAGACTCCTGCCAGCAACAACCCGATCATTAATGATACCCAGATAATTCATCCACTGCTTTGAATCTCCTGCTCCTCAACACAGTACCTGTAAGCATGAATATGTCATACTGTGTTTGGCTCAGCATTTGAAAATGTGTGTCTTTCTTCACCACTGGATTTCATGGTTATTACTGGCAGAAGAGGGAATCTTGGGATCTCTTCCAAACTCTGGGAGACGGTGTTTTTAAATAGCACACTCCCATCTGCTTGCTTCCCATGTCCATGCTTTGCCTTATCTTGGCTTGTTATTTCAAACCTGTCTTCATTCTCTCTTCAGTCTTGGCTGATCCCACTTTTGTTTTTCTTATCTAGTCAATGCTAGTGTTTGATTCTCATCCCAGTTCCAGCTGCCCTAGTTGTACTTTTCTTTAATCACATTCTGGGACTTCTCACTCTCAGATTCATCTTCAGCTATGCAGGGTTCTGTTGTTGTTGTTTTGTTTTCACTCCCTTTATCTAGTTGATCTTTCTCTTATATCTTCTCTCCAGATTTAACTTTTAGTTATGTTGACATCCACCCCCCTTGTCTATTCCTTACTCCAGGTGTGCACCACAAAGCTGGTCTTGCTCCTTGACCTTATTTCCCAGTTGCAGAGGGCAAGTCCTCGCTCCAGTCCTTACATTGCTGTTCAGGCAGCTTTTTCTTGTCTGCTACCTTCCCTCTACCTCTTCACTCTGTTACTTTTCAGGCATGGTTTCCTTATGCAAAAAATGTTGTTGTCCCAAAATACGTCTATCATTCCCATTGCTGATTTCTCCTAATCACACCCCACATTCCTTCTCAGGAGCTTTGTGCTGACTCTACCATGCTGCAAGATCAGTTCTTCCTCCCCATCTATTCAAGTGAGACAACCTTCCCTCCCCATCTCACAGTATGACTGAGGTGAATTAAGCATCCGAAATTATTGCTTCTTTTCAATTAAGTTACAGATCCAAGCAAGGCACTGATCAAAATGATCAAAATGATCAAAATGATCAAAATGATCCTGTAATAAAGCACTGCAGGTGAGACACTCAGGTAAGAGAGCTGCTAAAACTCTGGGCTGGCTGTGGTGACATGTAAGTCCATACCAATGTTAACAGAAAAAAAAAAGGATACACCTCTTTATATAAGATGGATATTCTCCTTTTTTCTATTTCGTTGAAGATTTAACGACATTTCCTACTGGCTGAGCATACTGAAGCCCTTCCAAAAATACTGCTGTGATTTTTAATTAGTATCGAACTAATATCTTTTCATGTTTCAGTCTCAAATACCTGGATAATTTAAGCTAACATTCTGAAAGAAAGATTGGCGAAGAAGAAATTAAAACTGAAAATCAGCTCATAGCTGACACTAGCATGGAAAATATCATACCAAATCCTCACAATTAAGCAACAGTATATAAGCAACTTAAACAATATCTACCGGCAGAGACTGTCAAGAAATTTTAGTATTAGATACCCAACCAGACTTTTTTCTAACATGATTTGTGTCATTCTCTCCATTTTTAATCCTCTAAAAGCTGCAGAAGAGCAAAACTACATTGATGACATATACTGATGTTAAAACAAGTCATCAAGCAACAACAACAAAACCACTGGTGCACTCCTTCAATTAGAAACTGTTCTGTGTTTGCTCAGCATCCCTGATCCTCATCAAGCAATAAATCAATTTGCAGTAGCTGTGGACAGCTATTTAAACACAGGGCCAGAAGAGCTTAATTGTTAAAGCAATGTTCAAAGCTAGACGGTATAGGAGGTTAGTATAAGAGGTCATATTAAAAATTCACTTGTCTGAAGACAGCTGCATTCCAAGTATTAGGAGGCATCCTGACCTTCTCTTAATTAAAAATCAAAGTCTATGAGCTTTGAGCTTAGCAGAGCTTAGCTTGCAGTTCTTCAGAAGATAGACAGAGGCTGCCAGATGAAAAACTGGCATCTAAATATTTGCCAGCTTGACTTTGTTTGGTTTACTTTATTGTCTAACATAAAAAAAACCCCAAACCAAAACAATGCCCCACCCCCTCAAAAAATCCCCAACACCCCCCCACTCAAAAAAAAAAAATAGCTAAAAGCTGTTTGGTTTGAAGTTTCCAGTTTATGTCTGCAAGTTGATAAATCATTCAGGATTCAATTCTTAACTTTGTAAGAGGCTGCTCCTTGTCAAAGTTGACAGCAAATTTGCATTTGACTTATATCAGAGCTGATCAGGGTCACTTATCAGTCATCATTCTGGACACTGGTAACTGGTGAACATAGTTTCTTTGGCAATTATACGACAATGTAAGTGTAATAAATGATAAAAATTATATTACTATTCCCAGACCTGTTCTTCTATGAACAAACGTTGCTGTTAGACTCAGAAGTGACATTTGTTATTAGACTGACTAGGTGTACAGGGTTAATCTTACCCTCCAGTATTCAGCATACTGTCACATAGCTGGGAGTCAGTGGATGATTTTTGACAGGAGAAAGCCTCTAATGAGCCTGATCTTGAGTGACTGCTGAGCATTTTGATCTTCCATTCATTTCTAGAAGACGAAACAGCTCAGCACCTAGACGAACAGGATGCACTGTTTTGAGCCATGTGCCACTCAGATGAAAAACCTCTGGTTTAGTTCACATTGTAATTTATCATTTATAACATCTCTGGCACTAAGGGCAGAAAACATGTTACACTGACACTGGAGGTAAGGAATCAAAGCAAATAGAGGAACCTTGCCCTAATTGGGTTTCTGCATAGACACAATGTGTTCTTCTAACTCCAGCTCCCTGAAAAGAAATAAGGCCTATCACCAGCACCTGGGAAGAAGAATGGCAATTGTCTTACAGAAAGTAGCATGAAACTATGATACAAGCACTATCAATGACAGAAATATTGTCCTGTAGTTATCAGCATTATTTTAGCTGTGGTAAAACTTATAAAAGTTCTCTACACAGCAAAGAACTTTTACCTTTTTCAACACTGTCTAACATACATTTCTCATCAACACGGGTAGTAACCTACCCACTGAATTTTATGGCACAGCTATCAAAAAAGAAATCCTCATATACCTAAGGTGTCTTACTTAGAACCTTTTTCTTAAATTCAGTGTCATCAGACCATAAATGTCTATGGCAAAACTAATCTAATTGCATCCACATTATCCAGCCCTATCCAAAATTATTTGTACTCTACTTATTGTCAATTCTTCTTTACTACAATAGAACATTTTCTAGCTAGAGCTTCTTTTGAAAGAAGGCACTGATGCACCATGCAGCAATAATTAATAACCTCTGTCTGGGGAATTCAGGGATTATATTGTATTCTAAAGCTGAATGCTCTTTCACTCACCAAGGTGATAGTTTTGTGCAGGCACAATCAATATTTGCTGTAAATAATACACACATATATATGGAATTACATATGTTTTACAATTTGAGCTTTACTTGCAGCCATTTCAGTACAATTTTCCTTCAGCATGATTAGAGTACTAAGCTCTTGTAATTCATTTTTTGCCCCCTCACCTCAAAGCTATATAATTTGCAATACTAGAGATGTCACAGATGACTGACTAGAGACAGCTATTGTCAATTGAGGGCACATATCTATGAATACTCAATATAAAGGACCTAAACTAAAGTCTGAGAGCAAAGCACTTCCAAAATTAATTCCAGAATCTGGAACCAGCATTTACATAACATTTTTTATCTTTCCAAGAAAAGGGTGAAAGAGGTCCCAGGCACCACTTACACATGCACAGTTCTGTGTTGCATTTAATAGAATCCATTCTCACTGCAAAAGCAGTGAAGAGTTGGATTTATTATACATTCTCCAGACATCCAGGTTTGTGTTTCCCATGTGCTGGCAGGAATGCCCTTGTCAGATTAGTCACTGAAACCCTTACTTTATGAGTACAAGCTTGAAACATTGAATATATGAACAACTCAGAATCTTCACATATGAATCATAAGAATCAATATTTGTATTCCTGTTTATTATTATGTAGAACTGCACAACAGATAAGACTTATTTTTTAAGTATATATGTGTATGTGCATTTTATTTGTTAAAGAATTGCTCTTACCATATAAAAACTGCACTTAATTCCCAACATCTAAAAAACCCCCTAACTTCATCTAGCATAGCCAAATTTGTCTGTATGGATCCTCTTTTTCAGTGAGTAACCTGAGTAGCAGTTTGCAGGACAGACATTGCAGATAAATTTTGCACAAAATGCTAGCAGTGAAAACAGTCAGTAATATTCCCGGTTTAAGACTAACCAGCATTAAAGCACTAAAAGATTAAAGACTTCTAAATGATTCAAGTAGCCTACAGTTTCTGAGAAACTCTCCTACTACTACTTTTCCTCCTTCTTAAACCTGTTTTCTTCTCTCTGTATTCTGTTCCTGTAACCTGTCACAAATATGCTGAAACCCATTACTTTGTTACTCAACTCTCTATAGAAACTGATACTGTCAGTGCATTTTTGTCTTTATAAGTACTTATTTCTTTGGTGTCAAATGTATACAGTTTTTTATATTTGCATATTTCATTTGATTTTTAATACAGTCGCTTGATGTATTTGTGACAAGTTCTCTGCTCCTGTCCAAGTTCCATTTACTTTAATGAACAGATCAGTTTGCCAATTGTCTCCACGAGTAAATTTGGATCTTTGGTTGTTACCACTTGTTTCATTTCTTTCTGTAACTTCCATCGTCAGTGTCACCACAAGAACAGAATATCTGTTTGTTTGGGAAATAAAGATATAGGAACATGACGGAGGTTTGGTTTAAAAAGCAGTGGCAAACTGGATGAGGAAGCTCTCTTCTGAAACCCAATCTGTGATTGTATTTTAGTATCAGAACATTAACAAGGAATCATGTTGAAGTAGCCTACATTAGTTCTACCTAAGAGATCGGTACTTATAAAAAAAATTATTATCAATTTTCAGCAGTGAGCACGTAATGAGCGCTTTATAGAAAACACTCCCTGACCAAGTCTCCTGCTAATGTCCATGTTAAGGTCTGCAACAAAAATAATCTCACCTGTACCAGCCGTAGGCCTTTTTTACAGATTACCCACCACATGTAGTTAATAATAATTAGATGAGGTCGTCTTCCCAGACTCAACCCTCCCGTCCTGAGCAAAGCTCGGTTTTAGCAAGCACCCAGGACCACCCGGAGAGAGGGCAGCGCACGGCCTCGACACCGTCCCGACACTTGCGCGTGTTTTCCCAAGAATCGCCCCCATCTTGCAAGCGATGGCATTGGAGGCAAGGTGCAGACGTGTGGTGGCATCCCTGCCCTCCGAGCAAGCAGCGATTTTTTGGCATCCTGCGACCTCTAGTGAGAGCCGGGGCGGGCGGGAGGGCAGCGGCCACCCCTGCCCCCGCCCCGGACCGCCAGCGCCGGCGGGCTCCCGCCAGGCACCGGCTATTTCCAGGTCGCGGGCAAAACATCTCCCATGGGATTTCCTTTTCCCCCGTTAACTGACTGAAAGCTACTATAAAAACATAATAACGCGTTGCCTTTGGTTGCTTCGAAACAATGCACTGATTGTGTTGCAACTTCACAAAAAGCTGCTGTAAACTCTCAAGGCAGTGCAGGGAGAGGCGAGAGACAGCACTCATCTTCTACATACCACCCCAAGAAAGAAAGAAAGAAAGAGAAAATTGCCGGCTCCACTTCTACTTAATTATCTGCATGTAAGGTCTAAGCCTTTGTAAATAGCGACGATCAGTAGGGAAACGGTATTTGTTTGCCCACTGGTGCTAGGACAACATTGGTGAGAAGTTAGTCTCACAGCATGCGAATTTGCAAGCTAAGCTTTTTGCTGCTGTCATCATGCTCAGATCCACCAGAACAATGAAGTTTAAAACAATGATTGGGTCTGTTCTAAACACATACATGAATTAAAAGCTGAAAACGTAAACATGCAATTACTGAAGAGGAAAGGGTATTTCTTAACTTGGTTCAGTTCCCTCAGCTAAGATCAAGTTGGTATTCATATATGTGCATCAGAACGTGTGTTTGAATATACAGACAGTGGTACACAACAAACTGTTTTCTGTACACAGACACACTGTACACACACTTGTAGGGCCATAGCTACAGTATGAAAGGGGGGAGTCTGCTGTTTTAATTCCGACAATTAACAAATAAAACATGCAAACAATTCTACCTAATGCTAAAAATAAACATGCTGAACTTTAATATTGTGATTATCCAATAGTAATTATAAAACACATAATACCACTTTTTCAGTGGAAAGATCGTGACAATCTGACTGAGGAAACACTGTTATCTATCAGATTAAAAGATTCCAGGATATGAAGTGTACCTGGTTTTCAAAGACACATATTAATCTCTTGTGATATATTCATTTTCAATGAAACAGTAGAGGCCTAGAATTGGGG
>VZTH01010711.1:287861-399826 GCA_013397815.1 Aleadryas rufinucha
GGTATTCAGCCTTTTACATCAAAATAATTATGGCTTGCCTTTGATGAATAGTATTGTCTTCTGATTTGTAGCTTTCTAAAACCCACTAAACTCATAATCAAGCCTTCTTGTCAGTCTTCCTAGAAGTTTCCATCTTCTTACAACCAAACTGATCTTCAGCAGATCAGATCTAAAAGCCTACTTTGAACTCACTCAAACAATTTTATTTGAGAGTTGAAATTCTCATAGATGTTTGAAATTCTCCCAGAGGTTTGCATAATGGGAGCATGGATAATATGAATGTTAGACAAGCCTGCAATGGCCATCTCCTATTTTTCCAAAGTTTCTTTTACATGGTTTAGTATCTCCTATCCATTGCTCACTTTGCTAAATCACCACTTTAAGCAACATACTATCAAGCCTATAAATTGCCTCTGAGAAAATGACTAGTGTGGAGAATTCATTGTTAGTTATACTTCTTTTATGTATTTAAAACACCTATCTATTATATACTTCAAAGGAAAGAAAGGAGTTCACCTTTCTGCAGCAGTGTGGTGAATATCACAGCTTGCATAACTCGTAATAGTACATTAGTGAACAATAGTCAGTAAAAGAGCTGTCTCTCTTCTACAAAGTCTCTCCTCAATCTGCTGGGCTAATTTTTCTTTAACTTTGCCCCACATATGGGCAACCTTTTACACAGAAGTTTTTGTTGGCCTGTTTGGCTGAGCAGAGAGGCCGCAAACCCTGTAAATACCAAAATGATCCTGTTGTATCACACGGAGGGAGGGGAGGGCAAACAGTCTATCAGAGGCAGCAAAGCTGATTCCGTGCAGCAACGTACATCACGCTGATGGCTTGGTTCAAGGCTATAGGGTCCCTCACTGCTGCACGAATCAATTTGTTTAAAAATATTTTTATGCAATTGGAAGCGTTCATGACTAGAAGTAAATGATATATTTTTGAAAGCATATAGTTTATGTTCAGATTTATGTATCTTATTTAACACTGACCTAAGCAGAAAATAAAGATTTCTTTTTTTCTGAACCGTTATAAAAGCTTACTATAAGTCATTTGTTCCTTAACCAAATAATTCTGGAAATTCTCACAAAAAATGCAAATTGTAAGTTGATATTTACATACATTCTCTGTAGGTGTCAGCATTGCTTTATATTGTTGGAGAGAACTCTATTTTTTTCTTCTCAAAGAAAGAAGACATGCAGACTTGTCATTTTCCACATGAAAGTCATCTTTTATACTGCCAATTCATCTTTTACCACCTATGTCAAACTAAAAGATTCACTGCTATCTTGCATGCAGCTGAAGTAAATGTACAGCAAAAACCTACATTGTTTTCCTATGCACCCATTTTAAGTTTTAAAACTTTTTTATGGTAGTTCTTTTTCAAATAAATATCAACCGTATAGATGTAAACACAAGGTTCATGTAACCTCTGCAAATGTTTCTCAAATGTTGCAAGAAGCAGCAGTTCTGTTATGCTAAATAAACTGTGAATCTACCTTCTTTACACATACAGTAAACTGGACCCAAAAAAGTTCTTTCAATTTTCTAGTGGAATTCTCAGAAAAACACTACAGGGCAAGTATTATTTAATACTTTCATTCACAAACTTATCATACAAAAGAAAATCTACCATTGAGATCTGTTGATAATACATTATTGAGATGAATTATCCATGCAGAAGAGAATTGTATTACCATACAAGAAGTGAATGACCTTGGGAGCCAAAGTAATAGTAATTAGATGTAAATTAATTGTATGAAGTGCAAGGTCATAAATAAAGCTCAACAACAAGAACTGTTTCTGGGATATCAGGCATAAAGAGTGATTGAAGAATGATATTAATTAAATAGTCTAACAAAATTATTATCAACCTCCTATACCCATGAAAGAGAAACAATCCAAGCATCTATGAGGCAACATATTTTCAACTAAAAAAAACCCCAAAACATTGAGGCATTATTACAAGCTCAAGTATATATGAACATTACTTGAAATGGTGCATATAATCCTGACCATTCTTTTTATCAAAGGAATGGAGAGCCTCTTTTCCAGGAGGCTATTAAGAGAGCACTTCAAAATCATTTGAAAAGATATGTTAGCTTCCTATAAGAATAGTGGAAAACAAATTAACTACATAAGAAAAAATCAACACAAGGAAAAAAAAGTCTACACCCTGCTCAAGAATGACATTAAATCTGGTACAGAGTCTGACACCACCGCCCAGAAGGAATAGTAAAGGAAGAAATCCCATCTGCTTTTCAAAGGGAGCTCAAAAGAGAACATATGACCTGTCTGCTTGGTCTAAGAGTGTGATGGAATCTGTGTCCCAGGGAGGCCTGAGTAGCCCAATATTTCATTTGCATTATGGGTTTGAACCTGGTGCTACCATTATCTATTGATAAAGTCAAATGCTACTTACAGCCATTGATTGTGGGCAGTCTCATTTGGTCTAAGTGAAATGGAACAGATGAGAGTTTGTGGGTTTTTTGCAGTGGCAGTCTCAGAATCTATTTAGACAGGAATTATCCTTCTTCACTACAAGTGAAAAGCACCTTGATTACAAAGACTTCTCAGCACTGGCTGGCTCACAACCAACATTTTTGAGTTAGGGGATTTAACTTAGATGAGGAATTTACATTAGGCATTTACTTAATTTCAAGTTTTACCTATGTATTTCCATAACACACATCCTTTAGAAAAGGTTGCTTCTAAAGATTTGTTTACATATACCTTTTTGTCTTCTCTGCCCCCCTCCCACCACATCTCTAATAAATTTGTCCATAAAACTGTGGAGTCACACTGGCTTATTTTTAGGTTATCTCAAAAGTACTTAGAAGCTCCTATTAATGGCACAGTAGAATGCTGAGTTTTCTATAACTCTGTGGCTGCAGAATCTTGTCTCTATCACAGATTTGCCCTTGGGCCGCAGAATAAACAAAGAGAGTATTTATAGCCCTTCTCATACAAAGAGATTTGATCATTCAAAAAGAAGGCAATGAATTGCACAGTACTTTCTATATCCCCAGGCTAAGTACTAATATTAGTGTTAAGGAAAAACTGATGTCACCTGATCTGTCACAGTATCTGCATTTGTACATCTCTGGGTAACAATGGGCCAAAAAGGTTAACTATTATTTTTGAATTAATTTATTTCAACACAGTCCCATTGTCATGACAGATTTAGAAATACTGGCCTCCACCTGAATTACATCAGATTGCTATAGTTGATACAGGATATAGGAAAAATCAAAGTAACACTTCTCAGAGTTCATCCAAAGAAAGTTTTAAGGAAACAGATGGCTCTGACCATTTGGAAATGGCCCACGGCTATTACTCTTAATAAGAGAAGCTGGAGATGAGGTAGACAACTCTTTTTTTTCAGGCTGTAATTTGATTCTAACACAAGGTTGAGAAGATTATTGGAAGATTCCAAGCTTTTTGTACTGTAAGGCAGGAACTCAACAGAATAAGCTCTGTGACTTAAGTGGCCTTCTCAAAGTCATCCTCTACTCTCTAAATCCGATATCCTTGTTTTGGAGAAGTTTGATTTAGGCTACACCTCACAATGTGGCACACAGCAGAGCATTGCTTTATTGAGAATACCCCTGGCTGGAAGCCTCACTTACTCAGCTGGATTGACTCCTCTGTGGCTCAGGCTACTTGTGCTGCAGTGTCAGAGATATTCCTCTCTCCCTCTATGCTGAGTACACACACTTCCATGCTCACAATCACAGCCACATCCGGACCCTCCTCAGCCCTGGAATATTCTCATAAAGCTCAGTCTTTATTATCTTGAACTAAGGTTGATTGCTGTAGATAAAAACACAGCTTCTATGATGAATAACTACTTTAAAAGCAAGATAACCTGTTATGACTTTAAAGTATATTAGAATCCAGCAGTACTATCAAATTGATCTCACTTTTTGTTACCTTTTCATTTATTGCTGCTGTAAATCCAAAATCTTACTAAAAATAAAAAAAAAATATTTAAACATTCAAATCCTTAAAACAAACTGCTAAAATGCAGAGTAATGACAAATTGGATAAACGCTCACATGCAAGGAAATATTTTTAGACTACTAATGTATTACCACGTACATTACATTTTGTAATGTAATAGGTGAAGAGAAAATGGGAGTATTTGCTAAGTGATCAATCACTTAGAAAATAAGAATAAAATTTTGGGAATCTCAGGTTGTTTTTCTACTGTAAAACAAAAAAGTGATTTTCAGCTCAGTTACTTCAAAGCATGAGGACTAGACACCAATATTATCTTAGGTGAGAATCCCCTTATGAGCTGTGACATAGAGGTCCTTTGTATTGCTGAAAGGGATGGAGTTTGAAGATGTCAGCGACAAGGAAGAAAAAATAATTTTTTGATCTTATGATACTATGATTTGAAGAAAAATCATATTAAAATTTTAGCAATAATTCATCTGAGCAGACTAGAGCTTGCAGTCCAACTTTTAAGTGCAGTGTGGATCCTACTCTTCATTGATTAGGCCCTTCCTAAGTAAAACCTTGTTACACAGGAACAGAGGCCAACTGGATTACTTCTACTTCATTCTAGAATGAGGAAAAATTAATTCTGACCACATCATCGTAGCATTGGCTAAATTGATGTCTAAAAGCAGGTGTTGAACTGGAAAGAGTAATCACAGTGAGATATATGGAGAACAGACTAGATGCAAATTGAATACTTGAAAGCTGGTACACCAGTTTCATTTTGGTTGTGATTTTAAAAGAATCCCTTACAATGGAAAGAAACTAGATTATTTCAAAACTTGTAGAAGAAAACAAGTCCTTCCCAGAGAGTTTGCAGCTACTGTAGTAGGCTACAGATCTGAGTGTCAAAGATAAATACACCTTGTCATAATTAGGAAACTTGTAATTAATATGTTCAGTAGTTTGCACTAGTATTTCATATCCAGATCTATCAAAGACTAACTTACTCCTAGTGACTTTTTCTAGTTTTCTATTTAACAGTTGACTAAATGTTAGCTATGTGTATACAGATACCTGTTATTAATACATCAAATAGCTATAATGAGTGTAGAATATGGTGTATTGAAAGCACAAGATACATTTATACAACTCCCTTGAAAAACAACTTTTAAAGTGATTGCACACTACATTTTCCCTAAAGTGCAAGAATGAATAGTAATCACTGGATTCAACACTTTGCTTCATATTGGTAGTACAGAATGTGGACCCCTGCCCTCAGATTTCTCAGGAAATTAGGTGTTTTGATTTTCTCTCCCAAAACAGTACCTCACAGGATCTTTTTGGCAAAGACAGTGACAGAAACTCATTCTCCAGGGCAACATACAGTTTCCTCAGCTACAAGACCATCCTTTCTTTTCTTGACATCCCAACTTATTCAAAACACATATCCTAACTTCCTCAACAAAACTGAGATGAGTCTTGCAAACAACAGACTCTTTCACTGTGTTGTGCTGATTCATTCCAAGCACTGTTCATCCTGCACACTGAATGAGGCATTCCTGTGGGAAAACAAAGGATGAGATCATGTAATTAAAGACTATCTCATAATGTACACAGGGATTGAACTATAATGGCCTCAACAGACTCAATTCTATTTCTTAACTCTTGAGTGATTAAGAGGTTTTTGTTTTCTAAATCAATAGTTATGAGCAAAGACATTTAAAAATAACCAAAAACTCCAAACAAAAAAAAAATAGCCACATGGAACCATACCAATTACTGCTTTATGGTATGCAAGGAGAAATACCAGTGGATCCAACTGGAGTGGAAAACAACAACACTGCTCCTTTTGTTGAACATTCTATTCTCAATTTTCCTATCCATTAATGTTTATATGTTTTTCAGAGATGTTTCAATTTTAATGAAATTCTGGCAGATTAAACTATTTTCAAATCCTGCCTTCTGATTCCCACCAGGTCACAGGCTTGCTTACTCCAGAAGGATGCTGATGAATCTATTCATATTCCCCAGGCCTACCTGACCAATACAGAGACCCTTACCTTGTTCTCTGTCATTTCTCTTCTGAGTGCTCTGTCAAGTTGGACACAGAATGGTCATTCCATTCTGAAGGAAATGTAACTTTTTGTAGGGATTCTAACTTAAAGGCATTAAGTTTCTGAATCTCTCCTAAAATGGATGTCATTCTCGCCTCCCCCAGCACAAGTCTCTGGTACATGTACAGCTCATTTTGAAGCTGAAAGTCTGAAACTCAGGCATTCATTATTCTTTGACCATTCCCGAGAGCTGGATCTTCTGCAAGCCCTGAAAGCCATCCCACAGCAAGAGATTATTTTGAACAAACATCCCTCCTCCCTGAAATATTGTTTTGAAGCTGCAGAGAAACAGATTTCAGATGCTCATGCCTCATGCTTTCTGCCTCAGCACACCAGTCCTCCAGTGCTTAGTGCTGCCAGGCAGCAGCACAGGCAGCGCTGCTCTGCAAGGGGGCCCGTCCAAGAGCCCAGGGCAAGCTGTGGGACTGATACAGTCCCACAGCACATCAACACCATGGGCAGAAAAGGGCACTGGAAACAGGGCCCATCCAGGCACTCCAGATGGGAGCAGGTGGAGACAAGACTTGAGTTAAGGCTGCAGCACGAAGCAGAAGGGATAGAGCTAAGCAACAGACTACCTGCAATGCAAGTCCAAGGTCCAGCAAGGGAAGCAGGGATGGACAGACGGACAGACAGACCCAGCACAGCTCTACAAGGGACTGGAGGCTCAGGTCTGAGCTTTAATGGAGCCCCAGGGCCTGTAGGCAGAGGGTGTATGGGTGGAGGTCCCAGATGAGGCTGCTCAGGGACCCTAATGCCTATTAGTGCACTCAGTGCATCAGGAATGCTATGTTCAGTGCTGGGGTAAAAACTAGGAATAGAAGGGTCTTCAGAGCCTCAGCATGTTCAGTAGTTTTTAGCCTCCAGAAGAGGGTGTGAGCTTCTATGAATAATTCCCATTTGTTCTTTTTTTCCCATATTCATCTGGGGCTTTGTGGCTAATATTGCTTATTTAAAGGATTTACTCTTCCTCTCTTTCTTTAGTTATATTTTGACTTATATTGGCTTCATTTGTTTGAAGCCGTATCCTTCCTTTCTCTGTTCTTTTCGTTTGTCTCCTTTGTTCATATTTTATGTTTGTTGAAATGTAAACTTCTGGGGCCTGCAATGTTGAACAAGCTCTTCAACTCTAGTTGAACTCATTAATGTTGGGAACAGGAGTCAATGGAGCATAAAGGACATAAAAACTTTTGTTCCTCACTCCTGAAGGTTTTTCCATCATATGTGCTTGGAACTCCACTTCCAAGAACCATTTCGAAGTTTTTCTAGGGTGAAGAACAAGTAGTAAGTAGCACAGCAACACCACAAAGCAGTGTGGCACTGATGGGGAGAAAATGTTCCATGATCAGTTGAACCTTAGGGCATATTAGGGTGCTGTTTCATGAGTTTTGCCAGAGCACGTTTTTTTAAGATTTCACACCAGAAAGCAGCATCCTATACTGGATAATCTCTGACACAAAAGGTAGCAGGTCATAGTCTCAGCTTTGTTTTGTTTCCTTTTCCCCGTTTAAGAACCAAACACTGCTGGCAGAGCAGACAGGAAACTCTCAGTGTGGATGAACATCACTGGGCTTTATTGATGCCAGGCAACACTGGACTTCAGATGCATTGAGCATTCAGAACAGTGCAGATACATTGTGAGAATCAAACAGTTACACCAAAAATCTGTGTCTCCATGTTGTAACAAGAAATTGCACCCAGCAACACAGTTGATACACGTAATCTCAGAGTAATGGGTATAGCACCGGGATACTCTGCTGACTTCACCCCTGCTGTTACTGGCTGACCTCTCCCAGTACATCCAGATGCAGACAGTCATGAACCAGTTCGCTCACTCTCTGACCAAGCATCGCACAAGATTTTATTGTCCCAAAATTCTTCAGAGATTCAGAAGCTGACCCCCTCAACCTCTTTATGAAGCACATCCAAGCAGGATTTACAAGCTTAGACACGGTTCCCTGCTAACATGGTCTAAATGCTTTACAGACCACAGAGTGAACAAAGTGGTGTCACGACTTATGTGCTTGTACTTGGACAGCTACCCAAATGCTAGAAAATCCAACCTTAATTAAGTTGTTAAAACAAGCTGTTAGAGATGCAGGATTTGACTGCTTACATAAAATAAATTATGCTGGTTAGATAAGTATGCTTATCATAGCATTTTTACATATCTTCATTATTCCAGTGGACTGTTTCCAATCTAGTAACATATTTCTATATATTTTCACTAGAGCCCAAGATACAGAGCAAAGCACTCTGGGCTTTCTAAGTGAGAAGATGATCAAAATTCATAAATATGCATTTAGTAATTCATTCAGCCAGTGCTAAATGAAACCCTTTATATGGACTTTTCAAAAACATTCAGCATGTGAGGTGAGTTCATTAATGTGGTGTAGCAGATTGGGAGCAGCCAAGATTTGGCCTAGAGCAAGAATGATTAGCTTCAGCACTGCTGGTTTTACTAAAAGATCCTTCTGATGATACAAAGTAGAACTAAAACATCTAAAGAACAGCTATTTTCCTGGTCCTCTTTCTGATGCACAGGCTGTTCTTGGGAGAATTTTGAAGTAACCAAACTATAATTCTAATTAGAAAGCACTCACACAAACTCAAATGAAATACAATACTGAAACAGTTCAAACATTTAATTATGCAGAGAATATATTTTGATGACGAACAAATCAGAATGAAATGGGGTGGAGGGTTTGGAAGAAAATAAAATTTCCTTGTTAGTAGCAGTTCCAGAGGAGGGCCATGAATATGATCAGAGGACTGGAGCACACACCTCTCCTGTGAAGAAAAGCTGAGAGACATGAAGTTGCTTAGCCTGGAGAAGAAAAGGCTCACAGAGCTTTCATAACAGATGGAGACTTTTTACCAAGGCCTGCAGTGATAACACAAAGGGCAAGAGTTTTAAACTGAAAGAAGGTATATTTATATCAGTTATAAGGATGAAATCTTTTACAGGGGAGGTGGTGAGGCACTGGAATAGGTTGCCTAGAGAAGTTGTGGATACCCCACCCATCCCTGGAAGTGTCCAAGGCCAGGTTGGATGGGACTTTGAGCAACCTGGTCTAGTGGAAGCTGTCCCTGTCCATGGCAGGGGGAGTTGGAACAAGATGATCTTTAAGGTCCCTTCCTACCCCAACCGTTCTGTGATTTTCAGATTCTACTCTCTTACCTTTAAGCATATAAGATTTTATATTATGGTCATGCTTGTTTATGTATACTTTGACAATTACAAAAGCATTTAATTCACCACTTCATCTCATCTTATATATTTAAATTAATTAAACAATTTGCTTTACTATTATAAATATATTTTAAATGTACACAAATTATAAGCTCCGCCTTCTGAAGTCAATCAGTACTTAAGCAAATGGTTACATAAATTTTGAGAGAATGTAACTCTGGGATATTTGCACATTTGAGTCACAGAAAATTCTAGTATGTACAAACAGAATAGATCAAATTATGTTTTAGATAATGTAGTCTGCCAAATATGAACAGCAACAAGCAACTGACTTTTGACTAAAATGTAGCAATTGCTTTCAGGTACTGAGTTTTAACAGCTAAGAGAGCTTTAGCAAGACAATTAAAAAGCAGGATTTAAACAAATCTTCACCAGTTTTCATGGCTGTGTTTTGATGCAAAATCCATGTTAGAATAAAAAATAAACTGCATTATATTCCATTTTACTTGATAAAAGACTTGAATAAAAAGCAGTATCCTAGCAACTAGACATCCGAACTTTTCAGTGCAAACATCTCAACCCTTCACTGTGTTAAGCAATAAAAAGAGAATAATAAAATTCCAAACTTGCAATAGATCCTAACATCAAACCTGAAAATAAAACAGCTCAACTATACATAGTAGATTTGAGCTCATTTTTTTCCTGGCAGAAGTATATGCCGAGACAACTTCCATAATACAGTTCTGTGACTGATAAGGCCAGATAGTTTTGCATCCTTGTCCATTCAGGTCTCTAACCGTGAATCTCTAAAACCTTACTGTATCAGGTTTCTTTTGATGACTTTTATTTCACATCCAACAACTATCTTTTTCTGGATTTGTTCCTCCTATTTAACACAAGCTGTCAAAAGCCTTGGTTGTGGTCCTCTCCTCAATCTGCTCCACCCTAAAACAACACAAACTGTCACTAATACATGAGGATACTTGATACGTATCAGGGAGTACAGATCCCTGGAACATCTAAAGAAAGTGCCAGAAGCGAGCCACATGTCACAAACCAATAAACTGTAAAGCCATTTTATAAAGCTGGCTGTATAATAAAGGTACACTCATTTAATGTCTCTTCCACGCTTTCAAAGCACTTACTCATCTGAACAAAAGAAACCCCATCTCTAGCTTTATCATATACTACTGATGCCTGTTTCTAGAAGACCATCAAAATTGCTGTTAACTCTGCAAACACTACAAACTTTTTTGGGTCTTGTATGGTACACACTGATACCGCTATTATTTCAGGGTTTATTCTTTTTCTATTCTTTTATTCTTATGTCTTGGTTTTATTCTGTTGCCATAAGATGGAGAACAATAAAGTGATTTGGGTAAAGAGGCTGATACCAGGATGTATTTCATCTGCACAGTAACCAATAGCAGCCAGAGCTCACAAGGAAAACACAGATCGAGATTTTTTCCCCTCTTTGGTTTGAGCATGGACGAAGACCTGAATGTGCTGACCATCCTTTCCAGCAAATGGCATGCTGAAATGTGTGCACTATTTCCAGTAAATTCAAAACTCCTCGCTGACCCACTGTATAAAACAGAATACCACAGAGGAAGTTAACCATAAACATATTGGTGCCTTTGCATGAAAAGGGAACACGGATTGAGGGGGAGGGCAGGCTGAGGGAGAGAATCTGGGAAGGCCAACGCCCAACTCCACCAGTTTTCGTGTCAGGCAACATCTTGCAAATGACCACTAGAAAGAAGGAGGGTTCAGCTTCCAGGTAGGTTTCTAGTTCAAATATCACAGTGATTTGCCAGCCAAAACCCCTCTGTTGGGCCTTCTGGTCTGCGTGCTGGGACTTGGGCAGAGGTTAGTCGGGGAGAAGGCTCACCAGCGCATCCGGAAATGGCTCTGGCTGTGTCTGAGAGCCAAAGGCTACTCACAGCTCACGTGCTCGGTCACACTGACTTGGAAAAAGGCCCCTTTCTCCCAGTAGGATATTGCAACCATCAGGTTATCAGGCAGTTTCCATTCCTCTGCACATAGCTACTCCACTGTGATTTAGAAAGTGCTGCATTTACAACAAGAGAAAGAGAAATATACTACAAAAAATTAATAATCTAGGCAAAATTGATAAAGAAAACTGAGAAGATCAAGAAAGTATGTGTATTTGGCAATGACTAAAGCAAAAATAAAATGTCTACTAGTGCAGGTAATTGAAAAGGCTTATTCTGTGCGGTGCTGTTTTCTATCTGGAAAGTAGGATGAGATACTCCATCTTTAAGGGAGAATGAACTTTTTCAGAGTGGACTAGTTACTACAGAATATGTAAAAAAACCTTATGCTATCTAGAGTTAAATATTTTTAAATTCCACATAGGACTCCCAGAAGAGAATCTGAGAGGATTTCAACTGATTGTTTTTATTTTCTGACTGAGACTTTTTAATAACTTGAGTCAACGTCAGAAAACTGGAGCAGTACCAATATTCTTTTGCTGTTATTCAAAAGGTCATGCAAGATGAGCTAGGGAACAGAAGGACAAATGGTCTGACGTCAACCCAAACACACAGAACTGAAACAGATAAGATGCTTCATTTTTATACGGTATTATTCATACTATAACACAGCTATAGGATCATTCCTTCCATCAGCCTGATATCCTTCCAGGAGATCTCCATTTCAAAACGCCTGGCAGCCCCAGGCTTAAAGCAGTTGCCTGGAAGGTGGGAAAACTTTCTTCTTACCAGGCTGAGAGAGGAATGGGGGTCCTTTTCATGTACCCCAAGTAGGCACGCTGTCACTCAGGCATACAGAAGAACCACCTCTTGCTTGAGCATCTCAAGCCAGCTTTCTTACGTGTGCAGTCAAAACAATTTGGATGTTTCAGAAAATTTCATTATAACTGAAAATATTTGCCATATTGGATACAAGTTATGAGTTTGGATATATGAATAATAACGGATAATACCTATTTCAGAAAATCCAGCCCTAAAATTGATCAGCAAAGGTCCTTGCCATCACTATGTTTTTTTCTTATTCAAAGTAACTTCTAAGAAAATTTTAATATGAAAATGTTCGAGTCCTTCCACATCCAAATGGCAGTCAGTCTGCCCATCTCTCCTTCAGGCAGCTGTAGTATTGTTTAGTTACAGCACATCCTGCTTCCACACTCATCAGCCATGGAAGAAAGTATAAATAAATCCATTTATGAGCGTGTCTGCACACACAGGTACGCTACACACACCACCACAGCTTCCCTCTGCTACCTTGCTCTTTGCCTTCCTTGGCTGCACAAATACTAGCAATGTAAGTACAGGTGCTTGGCAACCTAATTTAAGTAATGGGGTTTTTTTGTAAATTTCATTACAGCTTTTCAATCTCATGTTACAGTAATACTATATTGAAATATATTGCAAATTAAATTATTGCTATTTATTTAATTCATGAAGTTCCAGACTGGCAGAGCACATGACAGAAGTGATCCAGGCTCAAAACCTAATTGTGGAAAATGTTTTGAAAACTGAAAACTACTTAAATGTTTTAAGTAATTTTAAGTAATTCTATCATGTTGTTTATCATGTTAACTTAAAAGAATCACTTAATTATCCTGAAAAAAAGTAAAAGGCAAATTTTCTAGGAAAAAAAAAGTCTCAGTAACACTAATATCTGTGTTATCTCAAAATAAACTACCTTTAACATTGACCAGTAGTTAATGTTCTAGATGTGAAACTGTCCAGAAGTCCAGATCCATAATGTTTACATGAATTCTATATAGAGCTGTCACAAGTCTGAAGTCTTGGAATTCAGCTTTTGCGCTGAACTAGGTGTTTAAATGAATTTTCATAAACCTCTAGGCTCTTGATTTGCCTTGAAATCAAAGAAACTTAGGGACATATCTAAACTTTGGGTGTATTTGGCCCTTTGTTGCATTTTTTAATGCACAAGGGCAACATTTTTATAAGCACTTAAATAAGTTAGAATTATAAATCCCATGACTTTAAACCCAGATGGTAACCAAAACATTATGGATTTTTGGCTTCTGAAAGGTCTTTCTATTCAAAGTAATTTCTGATTACAAGAACAGATCCTGCTGTTGGACTATAAGGTCATTGGTCCTTTATTTCAGTTTATGCCTTTTAATTGTAAGGATCTGGACCTTTTCTTCTAATGGAAACATTTCCTTTGTGTAAATTTGTGAACCTGAATACTATTACAATCACCAAACTATTATACCTTATTTATGATCAAAACCAGTACAAATAATAATAAAAAGTTACTTTATTTAAAACACACCTGAAAAATTTATTCCAAGAGTTTTTACTGTCTTGTTAAAGTAAAGATTTTCAGCCACTATGTAGACATGAAATCTACAAAATAGACAGAACTTCTTAATGAAAAATGTAGTATAAGGAAAGCTTGCTACCTATGTATGTACAATGTGAGATTTTGAGTCTCCCATTTTAGGTTTCTCTTCAGCTAGGTTTTCTCACTGCCTCCTGAAACAAAAGCTTTCTAGTGCCACCAGAAAACAATGCCAAATAACTTCACTTTCCCTACCTCAGAAGCGGAGCTGTCACTTCCCTCGAGGTGTAATTGTGCAGTCAATCTACCCAAAAGCAAAGCTACACTTGCAGACAGCTCCCACCACTGACAACTAGAACAGCAGTGGTGACTTAGGGTTTCTGGTCCCTGTAGGACCTATGCCACTGGTACCTGGCAGCCTCCTTGGATCAAAGCATAATTAGAAGTATCTCCAAGAAAACAGAATTTTAAAACAGCCCAACACCTATTGCTATCACTCCCTATGGCTTACTATTCCCCAGAAGCTGGGGAAACACTGCAATTGCTTTATGTTGCATCCCCTGGGTTCTACATCCATATCTCACATCTGCCTTGTCAGCAAGAACAGCAGACTCATAATTCCTATTTGCATCCCTCTATCTTCACTGTCTCTTTCCCTCTCTCCAGAGAGCCCATTTAATAGTGCAGAGCTCCTTTGATCTCTGTATTCCCAGCTTGAAAAAAACAGCTGTGTAACTTCACAACTGCATCTCCTGTTCCTCCAAGAACTCATCCACATCTTTTTCCTGCCTCTCTTCTGAACATGTCTAGTCAGAGAAGATCAATAAGCAAGAAAGAATCACTTGTAAGCTCATATACCATTACCACTTCTCCCCATAATCAATTCCAGAAGCAAAAGTCATTAAACTCTGAGACAGCACCGTGTAGAGAACCAATTGTTAAAACCTCAGCTTCACTTGATATTAATGAGGCTTTCTGGTTTTGTTAACTTTGGCTGTAAAAGAACATTGTTATAAAAAAGCCCCTGAAACGTCCAGCCAGTGCCAATGCTTTACACCTATGTATGCAAAACCTTTATCACACGCATATATTTCATAAAGACACAACTGTGCACACAATGATAAAGGTGGAAATACAATAATAGAGCAGTGTCTTTGGCATAGCTTTAAGTGAACCCTCACATGACTTGAAGAAGTCAGCAGGTGGTAGCTCTAGATGACTGACATCTATGATCATCTGTTTAAAATGTCTTCGGTAGGGAAGGATAAGAAAGAAAAGACTTGATCTGTATAATGTCTTGCATTTGTTTGTTATTTGGAAGAAAAGTACCAGAAGTAAAGGGCTCATCTTCTGACCAACAGGTTGAAAATTTGTTAGCTACTTGGGGAAAAAGTAAAACAAGAAAATTTTAAAAAGACCAGCTGCTCTATATCACCAATTTGTTCTTGCTCTTTCAGACATCAGAATATTATTATTTTTGTGTGAATGGAGTTTAATCATCATGACAATGTTAAGGTGTAGAAAGTAGTACACATGCAAAATTTGTAAACATGAATATAATATAAACAGGATATTTATACACTGCTTTTAAACCATAAAATAGAAGTCCACTTTTGATAAATATCCCTGTCTCCTATAGTCATTTATTTCCTACAGGAATTGTTTACTTAAAGTTCACTGTAAACCTCAAAAAAGCAGAGAAATGAGTTGAAATCTCTTCTGATTAAAATAATATTATTTTTTAAATGTTTTTTTCTCCAAAGGAAAGATAAACAGTTTCCCAAATGAATTCCTCCCCTCCTACTAGCATCATGTACTAACTCCCACAGAGAATTAAACTCAGGACCTTCAGAACAGATGGCAAAGGCCTTATCTGCTTTCCTACCACAGCAGGAGGCAATATAGGTTTGCCTGATAATGCACTCACAATGAGAAAAAGGTTTATTGACCCCTCTCAATATATCTACATCCACCAAACAAATGTTTTTTAAATTTAATCTACGGGTTTTGACTATTGCAAGTTAATTTACAAAACCTAAGGTACTAAAGAAATTGCTTTCATTTTCGTGCTATTCCAGCTGTACATTTTGTCAAATCTCTGGCACATTTTATTCTCTGTCTTTAATTAAAAGATAGTTAATTTTCAGCATTTGTTTTAATAACTTCAGTGTTCATTTTCTATGTATTTCACATCTTCCTTCCACATTTGTTCTGAAATTATACCATAGCTTTGACACTGCTTTGGTCTGTGCTATATAATGAACTCATAGTGGTTTAGCAGATGAGTAAGCTCAGTTCTGACACTGCCTGAGCCCAACAGCTTCTTTTGCTTCATCCAATTGTCAGCTGCCCACCTACAAAAGTCTTACAACAAAAAGTCAATAAAATATTTCCTGCAAACTACGAAAAATATGTAGACATCAGACCAAAACCAGCTGCTCTCCTGAAGTTCTTTTCCTTTTCAACTAAGCAATCTAAACCTAATTAATACTCAATTCCTGAATTTTTCAGCTTTTGAATGCAACAGTCTCAAAATTTGCCACTGTTTTGCATATTATTGTATTAGTCAAGGTCATATTAAAAATTATTTTTAATTTTTAGTGGTTTGCAAAGGCAACAAAATTAAGTTTAGGGTGATCTTCAAGCAAAAGGAAAAAGATTGATGAAAATGTTTTGAAGTATTAGGGAGTGAAAATCAGTGCCTGCTGGTAGCAGATCTGATGGCCATTGGGGTGCTGAAAGATATGTTGATGGACTCCCTATGGTTTCTTCTAGAAAGGTATTTATTTATACAGTTTTTGTTTTTCCTAGGATGCTTGTTGGAGCTCACACGGAACCAGAAAGACCTACACCTTCTTTACAGGGAGAAGAAAAAGAAAGACAAAATAAATTATTGAAATATTGACTCACTAATACTTCTAAACCCAGTATTTTTGCTGTTTGGATTACAGCAACAGGGTCTGAGGTTTACAAAGTTTGTTCTAATTAATTCACACATGTTCTTTCACACAATGGTAACTACAGTGGGACCCTTCAGCTCTTTACCAACAAATGAACAAAACTTGTAGGAATATGCATGAATAGGTAAGAATGATTGTGATTATAATCTCCCCATATAAACATTGCCTTTGCATCAAAATAATTCTGTCATTATCTGGAAAGAGATGAAGGTCTTGTTTACCTATAGAAATACTATTGTTCTACTTATGACCTAAATAGCTCAGAGTTCCCTGCAGCTACCGTGACTCCATACCAAAATCATATCCATGTCTTCTTCCTACACTGCTGTTGTACTGACGTATTCCTGCAGCAAGGAGCCCTGCCTTTGTTACATGTGATGGAACCCTCATGACTTACTTATACAGTCAGTGAGATTTCACACGTCATTAGAGGCTAACACACACACTTACATAAGGAATAAAGACTGGGCAAGTCATTGTAGTGCCAAAATCTAAAGCGTGTCTTAAAAGAGGTTTCTGGAAGTTCCCTTTATCAAGGGGATAAAGGAACACTTTTATCAAAGTGTTCAATGCTCAGGCATTCTTTAGAATCAGCAAATTAATTCTAGAGTTGATTAACAAGGTTTTTTCCTGGTGTTTTCTTCAGTGCAGCACAGAGATGCCCGAAAAACTTTTAACTAAATATATTGAAAATATTAAGCAGTTTAGCAAAATATCTTTAGGCAGCTGTTGCAGTCGTCTGCCTCTAGAAAACTGCAGTGTCTCCACATTACCCAAACACCTTGATTAGACTGAGCAAAGGCATCTGCAAAACAGTTAGCAAAGCTCCCGAGGAAAGGAGGCTTTCAGCCCACATCTTACATCATTGCTTCTGGGAGAATATTTTCCACTGTTTGGTGCCTGGGTGCAATCTGTGAAGAAAGTAATAAGAAATGGAAAGGAAAAGTGGAAAAAAAGGTCAAAGAAAGGTAGAAGTTGAAATGGTATCATAAACAGCAGCCTGTCACATTATTAGTTTTTCAAATATTTTTTAGAATATCTGTGATTATTTATAATGAATAACTTAACTTGGGAAAAAGAATTAGCATAGACTACCTACATGGTACATCTAGGACAAGCATAGTTATTTTTAGTTAAGACTCAATTTTTATATCTCTCTTTTTGGATGAATGTCCTCTTTGGTCTTTCAATTAGTGTTTGGTCCACCCTAAATACTACAAGTACTTTCCTCTTTGTGAAGCTTCTATTGTGTTCTTCCACAATAGAAAGGAAATGGGAGAAGAAAGAGAAAGAAGGCTGGCCACAAGGCTGACCACAATGAGATTGGCCATGCTTTTAGCTGGGACACTAACACTTAGAGATGGAAAACTTCTTGGCAAGATTATTTCCCCTTGTGTAATTTCAAAATGGAAGTTCTTGAAGGTATCTTTTGTAGACCTATTAGAGGGAGTGATATTGAGAAAAAAAGAGAAAATATTTCACAAGTAACAATTCCGTACTTTCAAAGCATGCATGCATGTTCAGGATCAGAATAGTCAGACAACTCCTCAAAATCTTTAACCAGTATTTTATAATACTCCTTAATTTTTAGCCCAGCATGCACAAATTTCGTTTGACATTTCCAAATCCTGATTCTGTCTTTTCCTACCTCCAGCAGAGAAGAGCCTTAAGACATATTTCCTTCTTCCTCTGAACATTATTTCCCCACTTCTTTTAAACATTAAGAAATTGTCTCAAATCATAAATATTCTGTAATACAGGTGGAAAAGTCCCATTAGAAAATGGTGCAGAATTGAAGGCAAGAATGAGTCTTTAGCTCTCCCAAAACTATGTATTCATCCTCATCGTTTTTTCCCTTATGATCAGAAACCAGCACAGGAAATCATCCGCACGCACTATATGCTCCTTGTAGCTAAATTAAACTTGCCTACTCTTTTCATCTTTTCTAAATGCAGCAAAACTTTTACCAGAAAACCTGTTCAGTAAATACAACTGTAAATACTCTTACAGTTCTGTAACAGGAACATCTTCACTGCCCTGCCTGGCAAGGGGTGCACTAGGGCCTGCAGGGGTACAGCCTGACACGAGAGACCAGAGTCAGACAGTCAAGAGCACCAAGAGCAGGAAACTGTGTTTTTACAACCCATTGTTATTCCCCCACCAGCTTCTTCCAGGAAAAACAAGCAAATGAGCTACTTCAGGATTAGATCTGGTAGCATAGTGCAAGTAAAACTCTATCACTGGCAACTGAGTTTTCCTCAGAAACATGTTCAAGGATGACAAAGAAGAAAAAGGAAGCACAGTGGGGCCAAGCACCAGTTTTGAACAGTTGCATAGCTGACACCACGATATCCTCAAGGAGAAAATGGATTAGATAGGAGGCTCTCCAGCATACAGCAACAGGCCAGCTCTGTCTGCAATAAAAGCTTTGGATCATCCACATGACTAAGAAATTAAAATTATTATGAAAACAAGTACATATTCCCTTTCACTTGTGGGCATAGTAAAGGGTGGCAAAAATTGAAAAGGCTTATTTTCATTTTAGAGTTTAAGTTATTTTACAAGTCCACATAACTGGAGGATACTAATACTCTGTGTATAAAAACATCTAGAATATAATTAAAACTAGTGCTAATTACTGAATAAATTATGTTCCTATCCTTATGACTGTATGAGTAAAATGTTTACAGTCATTCTTGAAGGCACTCTGTATCAGAAACATTTCTCTTCCTTATCCACAAATTTTAAAGGTATATCAGTTTTGCATATTAAATTTGAGAATTTATAAATAAAGAGAAATTGCATTAAATCAATAACATGCCAAATATCTACACGCCTTTTTGATTATTTCATGATTAGTAAGTACAATATTTCTAGACCTTATAGTGTTTATTTAAAGTACTTTTACTTCAAATGGGATTCTCTTCCTTCCCTTTATCTACTTACATTATCAAAATGCCATGAATTCAGTAAAATTGACCTTTAATAGGTACGTCTTATTAATCTAAAAGCCTCAGAATCTGCTCATCTGTAAGGTATTTTTGGAAAATAAGAGGCTTCATCAGAGCCTGGCATAACCATCATCCGGGAAGCTACTCCTTTTGTATGTTCCATTCATTAACAGAGAATAAATAAAATGTATCAAGCTAGCAGGGTCTCAATGGAACAAATGAAACATCTGCCTTTGTGACAGAATTATATTTTTAGAAGTTGTGTCTTCAGCACTGTTTTCTGTGACCACAACAGACTCGGCTGAAAAAAGGAGAAGAATTTGGGTTGATCACCTCCAGGGTGATCAGCAGCCAGGCCAGCCAACAAACCACTCGGGGCCTTTGCTATATTTTTTAATTAGAAGGACACCAGTAACTATGTGGCATGGTTAATTATATTTATAAATAGCCCCTGCTCCATGTATTAGAGAACACCCCATAGATCAAACCCCCTAACCAAGTTTATGCCTCTGTCAGTTTTTCTCACAGTTTACAATTCTCCCCGTTAAGTGAGTAAGGTTTTATTCTTTTTATTCTATAAAGGAGGATCATTCTTCCACAGATGCTGCTATGTCAAAAGTAATGTAGATTATGGGCTGCACTGT
Source organism: Aleadryas rufinucha (assembly GCA_013397815.1). Taxonomy (NCBI): domain Eukaryota; kingdom Metazoa; phylum Chordata; class Aves; order Passeriformes; genus Aleadryas; species Aleadryas rufinucha. The sequence goes on from VZTH01010711.1 coordinate 307,974, forward strand.
CACTTTGAAAAACATGATGAGTATCTGATCATCTGTCTGCATTATCTGTAATCAAAAATTTCTTGAAACTAAGATCTCAACTCAAACAGCTTATCAAAAAACTAAGAGAAATTAACTTCTGGTTTTGTGACTGTTTATTGTGTGAGCTTTAGCTTTTACTACCCAAAAGCAATTTAGTAAAAAAATTTTCCCCAAATGTGAACTACTTCGTAATAGTCTTCATAAAGGCTCCAAAATAATACTCTGATTGAGTTGCTCTATGATGCAACTGCTGACCAGATTATGCCAGGTCTTCATTAGAATCACAGAATGGCCTGAATTGGATGGGACCTTAGAGGTCATCTGGTTCCAACCCCCCACACCTGTGGAGAAGGATGCTGCTCACTAGTCATAAAATAAAATACATGATGAAAATAAAAACTGAGAGGTACGTTATGTTAGCAGTCGTTGGTTCAGTAGGCTCCCTCTTCAGAGCATACACTGAATAGACAGAATCTCTTAAAATTATGTTATTCTCTGAAAGTGCTGGGCTTTTTTGCATGAAGCATACTGTAATCAAACCAAGCCACTTCAACGTTTATTGTATTAGCTATAATGATATGACTAGCAAAATGCAAGTCCATTATACACTAGCAGTTCACAGACAGTATTAGTTATCTCAAAACTAGAAAGATGTGTCTGGAAAGCCTGCATTAAGGGAAACAAACACCTCTAATACAACTTTTGGCAACAGATTTAATATGAAAATCCATTTTAAATTGCATTTATAATGATGGAAATTCCTGCTCACAAAGACATATTGTGCAGAGAAGCACATATTCCATCTGCCTGGGCAACGTGAGGACTCTCAGTGCTGAGTAGAGTGGAATGTCTGACTCCAGTTCTTTTCTGTGGTCAGGCTGTGCACCAACTTGGATGAAACAGAGCAGATTTGTTTTGTTTTGTTTTGTTTTATTTGAGAAAAAGAAATGTGAAGTTGGTCTGTGGGGCTCCCATCACGTGTTAGTTACCTGTGTAAAAGCTTCTTTTATTAAGAGTGAGCCACTGAGGAGTGAGTTCAAGATTAGCTTTGGCATTTACTGAGAGGACAAAGCTTTGTCCAGCAGCACACACCCAGGCAGGCTGAGTGGCTAAGCATGGGCTGCTTACAGGTGACTGAGGGGTCCAACACCATCCGCACAGACAGCTGAGGTGAAACACTGAGGGAGGAGGCAGAACAAGGTTACTGTCAGAGGTTAAAGGACCAAGTCCCTGGACCCTAGAAGAGCGAGTCAAGAGCGCAACCCAAACACAGGCAAGGGGGAAAGTAGGCACAGCACTGGGAATTGCTAAGAAAGTGTACACAAGCCTGAAGCAAGGCCGGCCTAGTGGTCCATAGCAGGAGCTGGATGGAAATGGACCTGATGGATGGGGTACAGGCGAAGGATCAGGAGACAGAACAAGGGGCACAGCCTAAGACATTTGCCAGGTGACCACTGGTGTCTGCCTGTTAATGCTGTGGCTTGAGGCAGGAGCCTTTGTTAACTGGGTTTTTGGCAGCCTCAGTAGCTGTTAGCTTTTGCCCAGTTTTTTCCTTCCTCATGTGCATAGACTTGTCACAAAGTGACACTATTACAACAGTATTGCAGAAAAGCAGTCAGAAGTTGGAGCTTGTTCACTGATTGCTTGTTCACCGTAATTTTATATACTGTAAAATATAAAACTTACACCCACCATCACCGAGCCTCATACCTAAGAAGAGATAATATCTTTGGGAAATGTAATTATAAATTTAAAAAGTCTCTTTTAAGCAAAAACTGGGATCATATAACATTGCCTCTGGAGTTGCATAACACAGGATGTATAAACCCAGACAGAATGTACATATTTTCTTATATATATATTGCATTTCTTTGTATTCTATTTCTATGATTAAAATTTCTTTTATAGCAATATAGTTTCCATTTCTCTTGCTATCTACTAATCTAAAATAACTGCTATTTTAAAGTTATTTTTCAGTAAACTATAACATTTCCAAAGGCTAGAACTTATTCGAATATTTCATAACCATTACACAATAGTGTCATACACAGTTCACTGAAGAGACTTCATAGACATCACAGCTATAAAATTCATACCCCTTACTTATTAGTGGGTCAGCTTCCTCTTTGATACCCTGTTGAGCTTCTCAGACTACATGTTTATATATAGGTCTTCCTTTGTATCCAGCTCATTCCCCCATAGAGTAGCAAAGCATACAGAAAAAGCGGGTATATCTTTCAGATCAACAATGAAAATAGCACTATATGGAAATGGGTTTCTGCGTTCAGCCAGGAAAGCTCAACCAAAAAGATTCAATTTTCAGTAATGCCATTGGGTTCCTACTCAATCTATGCAGCTGCATGAAATCTACGTGAATTGCCTGAAGCAGCAAAAGCCATTCAACCTCCACTTTTAATTTGGATTCTTCCTACCCCGAATTTGTGAACTCTAGCGCTATCTTCATTTCATTAAGTCTCATATTTCACCATTATAGAGTTCCAAGCTGTACAGACACACAGTTTCATTTCCAGATTAATTAAGAAAAGGAAATTACTAGGTCACAATTCCTCTCCTTCCACAAGACTTGTGGAAGAGGTTTGAAAACCTTCATCACAGTCAGCTTTCAAAAGCTAAGCCGTTCCCTAAAATCCTTTGATATCAGTGCAATTGCACCAGCAGAACGAATGAATCAAATGGAAAACCAAAGCCTGTTCAGAATTCATGATGCCCTAAGGACCAAAGGGAATATTTAGACACATGTCTGTAAGGGGGAAAGACAGTGTCCTCGATGGAAGGACAGAACTTTACTGTACTTGTCATTATCACAACAAGTGTAATCATTAACCATGCAAACAATTTTTTCCGAGTGTGCATGTAAAGACAGACACATATCATGCAATTACACGTTTTCACCCAGTAAAGAGCAATCACGTCTTCCATCAAGAAGAGCTTTTCCATGCTCTTATTTTTTAGCTTTGTTAGTAGGGTAATATTTCAAAATTATTTAGTTCCTTCCTTTCAAAATGAAGTTTAGAAGAAAGTAATGTTAATATCAGAATCTGAAAGTAGTATACTTTTCAGGAGTTATCTTTCAGTTGCTTAAACATCTGCAAACTGAAAAGCAAAATTTTCTTAATTTTGAGAGCTGAATTTTAAGATAGAGGAAAAACATTACTTGCTTTTTATCTCTGAAATAGGTTTTTAATTTCTGCTGGAGTGTTCAATATATGATTGCTGTTTTGTAGAGCAACAATGTAAGGGCAACTGTAGATATACAAAGACTTATTTTCATTCTGTGAAGATGAGAAGGAGAATCCAAAATACAAAGGAGAAAGGAGTTAGGAAAAAGTCTGACCCTAAAGAAGAAAAGCTTCTGTTTTTCAAAGGATATCCCTTATGCTGACAGTCTGCAGTAGTTTGATCTTGCTAGTGTCAAGTCAAGTGAACCAAGCTGGCCAAAGAAAACGCAGCTGATATCATATTTTAGCAGGTCATCGAGCTTTTGGGGGTGAAAAGGAGAGAGGCCGTGAAGCTAATCCTGATGAGATACCTAATCTTTTGTTTATGTTCCACTGTGATAATGTCATTTCAGAGTAACAGTAATAATGAAAAGCAAGGAAGTTGAAAAAAACTAGAAGGACAGAAAAAAATGGGTGGCAGAATTATTTGATTGTCATTTTGTTTTGGCAGATAACAATACAAAGTTCAAAGGCTATGAATCCTAATAAAAAGTTTCTAAAGCAATGAACTTTTGATATCAATAGTGCATGTGTTGAAGGACATACTAAGCAGTGTTAAAAGGGTGTTCAAATAAGAATGTCCCATGCTATAAGTAAAGTAACAAAAAATGGCAAGAATGTCAAAGGGAAATGGTTATTTTGCTCTTATCTGAATACAAGGTGTAAATCATTTTCTCCCTGTCACCCTGATGATTTTAACTTTCAGTTTTTCCAACTCAATGTAAATTCTAAGGAAAGATTCAGAAAATGCATCCCTGACCAGCATATTACCACAGCTTTAAGAATGCCATAACATGCCAGTTTTTGAAAAATTCAACAACAGATTTTTTTCTAAGGATAATAATTTCTGTGCATAGCATCCTTACTCTCACATCATGCTATGGCATTCCCCATTTTGTATATCATGTCAAATACTTCCTACAAATTTCAATTTGCTTTGTTTTCATAAAAATTACTCATAAAGACTCTTACAAACTTCTCATTTATTAAGGATACAAGAGCAACAGTCATTCTGGATCTCTGTAAACCAAGTCAGTTCTTTTGAGTAAATGCTACATTTTCATTTCTTTTTTAAAAAGAGAAGAATACTCATTTACAGATAAAAGTACTTAAAGGATAATACATGCATTTATTAACAGCCTCTTATGAAATGTAAGTTGATTCTGAAAATCCAGGCTCTCTGAAATTTCCATTTAATTTAATTTTTAGAAGCAGCTCAGCATTCTGTACAAAACATCTGACAGAATGAAGAAAAACTGGGGGTTCAGTGTTCAGTCAATGAGGTCCAGTAAGTCCCCAGAGCTCCTATTTGCCTGCTCTGCTTGCAGGACTGTGATGAATCATTTAAAATATACATAGGAACTAGTGAACAGTAACAGTTCAATTAAAAGTAACATTTCTGAAGATCAGTTTCTAAGATTGCATATATCGGAACTGTTAGGTTAAGAATCCCTCTCTAATGATCTTCCTTGTAGATTTGAGGCTTCTGTCTCAAACAAATAAATGTACTATATAATACTTTTTTTCCCCTTAATTTAGTCATATTTTAGTTCTATAGTGTATTTGTCCCTAGAAGAACATTTGCATGGCCTAGTATTACAAATCAACATCTGCAGCTGTAACACATCCAGTCCCTCAGTAGCATTTAGCAGTCTATACAGCAGTTTTTTGCACAGTTTAAATGTGATTTACTTTTAATGTTGTTTTACTTCAACCTTTCCCAGGCACAATGAAATTTTACTTCAATGATTTTACTTTTATTCTGTGTTTTTGCATGTGTGGCAGATTCAGATCTAGAGGCATGATTCCGTGTACAACATATATTTTGTTGCTTGTTTCCCAGCTGATAAAGAACATTTGCATTCCAAGAGTTCCCCTGTTACTCTTCAGACATGGGTGAATACTGTGAAGTCAGTACTCAGAGATATGTATTACAGTAAAACCATGAATTCACCTCAGTGGTATTTATGACCTTTTGTATTTATTTTCAGAAAACACGTGAGGTTTTTTTTAGCCAAAATGCTTGAGGAAAACAAGAAGTCTCATGAGTACTTGTACAAAGGCTCACGCCTAGGAATGTTCATTAGGGCTTTCTCAAACCTCTGATTTTCCTCCTTCAGTCATCTGGTCACTGACCACAAATACTAGGCAGCAAAGAGTTAGCTGAAACAGTTTGATAGAAATCTTAAATCTTGGCTGAAATTAACATCTCAAATACATCCTTTGTTCAGTAGTTTGTGTCCTATAATCCATAACTGGTCCAAAGATTACTTTCTGTCTCCAGGGAGAGTCATCTAGTCACCCAGTACACTCTTAGTTCATCTGCTACACTGCACTCAGACAAAGCAGGAATACAGAATTCCCTGTCCTATTATTTTGCATTAAACAATTCTTGTGCAAACATGTCTCTGGAAGGGGACAGGATGACCCTTAAGTGGTGCTACATAGTGAAATGGAAAACTTGCCACTATAGCAAGTAATATGTTTTCTCCTCTGTTGAAAGCTCCCAAATGTGTCTGTCTTTACAGATAATTCATAAAGGAAAAGCAGCTGCTGCTATTGACAGTTTGAGCAAAATTTGCCCAGTGCATTTCTTAATGAAAACCTTTTAATCTTAGCAAACCTTTAAAAAATGACAAGATGACTGGAACTGGTTCAAGGGACTTGAATTAACTAGACAATTTAAACTACCCTTTTGCACTTTAAACTCACAATTCACACTTTTCAAAAGATAGATTTGACATCAGTTTTCCAGTTCACTAACAAGGACATTCCAAACATTCGGTGTATTTTCCCCAATATATCTGCATATGTCATGATAGAGTTACTAACAATTTCAGTGAAATTAGATATTTGGGGAGAAGACTGAAGTATGTAATTAAGCTACAAAAGGAGAATAAAAGAGTGCGTGTTTGCATAAAGAGAACGCCTCAGCTCACGTTCATGAAAAGACAGACATCCAGGACTGAAATTGCTTCCCCATCATGTAAGAGTAGCACAACACACATAGCTCTGAAATATATATTGACCTGAAGTTCTGCCAATGCTTAAAGTCTTAATTGCCATATGAAATTGCTAAATATGATCATTTATCTACATATATAAATATATGAGGGTATGAGAGCAAAATGCAATGTGAAGTGTCTTTGGATTGGTGTCATTTAGAGTAATGAGGTTCAATTCATAAAATGCACTTGTGAATAATTTGTGCAGTTGAAGGTATGTTTTTGTATAAAGATTGACCTATTCATATGTAAATATCCTTGTAAGCATAGTCACCACATGGAGACATTTATATCACTTTACTTTGTTCACTGACTTATTTTATTACACTATGGTCAAAATTTAGAGTACAAATTATTGACAGATGTTAATAAACTTTGAAGCATTCAACATGGATCTTACTTGAAACAGGGAATGCAATTATGAAATGTGAGCTTCTACTCTTTAACTTTTATATTCCTGTAAACTTAACAGTTAAAAATAATAAAAAGCCAAATAAGTTTGTAGCAGATATTTCATATTCATGCCATGTTTAGTATTTGTTCAGCCCAACCTGACAGACATAGCCAAGTTGTAATTAATGTCATAACATAGAAATTAGGCCAATTAGTGCTTAACACTGTTGGCATGGTCTGATGCCATTATAGTGTTGTTCTTCATTGATTTCTATTATGCTGAATTTGATTGATGGGGTCTTTATTGTTTTTAATAATGAAACTTAGCTGATCTCCAGAAAAGTGTCCCACACTTAGATTTGAAGCAGTATTGCCAAGTTTTAAAACAAAATTTGTTTTACTCTCTAAAAACTCTGAACTCAAGAGTAAAAGCCTTAAAATTTGGTATTTATATTTATGGACTCCTAGCAGATCAAGCTATGGTTTTTGCAAATAAAGAGAATGAGCAGTAACAGGTACTTAATTGGCTGTACTTGTATAACATTTAAGCATAGCCAGTGACTGATCCTATGAGTATCTATCCAGTTAAAATACTGGATCACAGCAGAAACTGGAAACCTACTATGATTAAAATGTAAACAAACATAAACATTTATGCAGCCTTTGGAGGGTAAATCCTCAGTAATTCCAACCCGATTATCTTCCATTTCCTTGTGCTCACAGTGTCTCAGACCGCAGTTATTTCAGTGGCACTTATGGTACACCACTGTTCCCTATGCTGTGTGGTCCTCCCAAATAATGCATGAAAAACAGAAGGGAAAAGAAACATTACTGTGACAATCCAGTATTGGCAGAGATTTCTTCAAAACAGGGGTTTTAAGACTCATTCTGTGGTCCAGACATTCCACTATTACTAGGAAATATAAATCTGCTCCCTTTGAGGGGAGAGTGTATTACAAATTAGTTATCCTTCAACAGACAAAAGAAGACTTTGGACACTCCTTGTTCCAATTAAATCAAAATCTTTTACTAAACAGATCTTTAAAACCAGACAAACTTCTATTTACTACATAACAACAAAAAAAAGAAACCACTTTTTTAGTTTTCAGTTTTAAATGAAAGACACCGAGTTTAACAGACACACATACAGACATGTAAGATGAACCTCTCTCGCACCTCTGTTCTTATATATTAATTTTCTCTTTCCCTGGAAAAATTTTCCAGCGTTCTTGGGATTCTTTACAGTATAATAGGTTCCTTAGTATATGAACAGCACTAATAGAAGAGTAGAAAAAGTGACTTTGTATTCTTAGTTTAGAAATCAAGAAAAAAATCCATCCAGTTACAGTTCTGATCAGTCATACTGATTTTAAGTGAGTGCATATCCATGAATCCTGGAAATTAACAAATACATATACCACAATACCCAGTGAGGCAAGAAGACAGTTACTTGTTCTGTGTGACACACTTACTACTTGTCTCCTTTCCACTGAAATAAGCTTTTCTAAAATTTAAGAAATTTTTGTAAATGTATATGAGAGTCACACAGGCAGATTATGTAGACCGATTCAATCTCAACTTCTCAGAAAGTGTCATACAAGTTAGAGTTCATTTATTATTTCTTATATGATACACACACAATTCTTCCCTTCTTGCTTTCCCTGGGAAGATCTAATATGTATAGGCATAGACTGAATACTATGTGCTTTATACATATCTCCATTACTATTTAGAATAGATAGAGAGTACTTAGACAAGACAAAATATTTGAGGTGTAAGCTGTAATTCACTTCCATACATTAGTAAAAAGGTGTAGAACATATTAGTACAAAATTATAGAATTTTGTTGAGAACCTTACATAGAATCATAGAATCACAGAGGGGTTTGAGTTGGAAGAGACCTTAAAGATCATCTAGTTCCAAACTCCCCTACCATGTGCAGGGGCATGTCCCAGTAGACCAGTTTCTCAGAGCCACATCCAGCCTTGCCTTATAATACTTCCAGGGATGGAGCATCCATAGCTTCTCTGGGCAGCTTGTCCTAGTGCCTCACCACCCTCACAGAGAAGAATTTCTTCCTAAGATCTAATTTAAATCTACCCTCTTTCAGTCTAAAACTGCATGATAGATACCCTCATGCTGTCACTAACCTTCTTTTGCAACTGATTTTTCCTAGAGTTTCATTGAGCTGCATCTGCTCACCTTACCTAATCCAAGGAAAACCTGGCTGGCTTGATACGTGGTACCATAGTAGTCACACTCTGCTACCACAGCACAAATAGTGCAGGCTAATGGAAATTTCCCAACACCTGTTTCTGTCAATGCTGAAGAAGCTGGAAAGGAGGGAAATGAGCAAGTTCAGTGAGGAAAAAAATGCCACTTCAAAGAAATCTTTGTTTCAACCTTCAAAGAAAAGATCACCAAATCTTGCATATTGTTTCACAAACCCAAGAATTGCACTGAGAGATAGGTAGGAGATGTGCAGAGGCACACATGCACACACAATGTAGGTCTAATCCATTCACTGTAGAAGTTAAACCTTGGCACCTTTAGTTAAGGATCTTGAATTCTTTACTCTGTGCAAGCCACTCATGATTTATAGCATGATCTTAGCAGAAACTCTCAGTGGAACTATGCTCTCTGTAGTCAGAATTGCCCATGCTATATTATGATACACATCATCTACAAAACATGTAAACTGTTATTTTATTGATTTCTAAAGCTTTTATGGCTCTGATCTCCAGAGCTGCACTCTAGTACAAGTAGAAATAGAGGGAGAGATCCAGGCTTGTTCTAGAAATGTGTCCTATACAATTCCTGAACATAACACCTTTATCTTGCCTGATCTTCTAAAAAAATTCTGGGGCACATGTCAATTCATATTGCATCAGTATACCCTGACAGAACTCTGAAGGCTATAATCACATGAGGGGGTGACAGTAAAGACTCAGTTCATGACAGCTACTTTAAATTGTGGTGCTGGCCAATTATGGGAAAGTGCTGTCAGAGTGAGTTTGACTAACATTCCAAGGCACAGTACATGTTCCTGTCCATTTTTAATATTTAATAGGCAAATTATATTATAACCAATAGAAGAAGGTAAAATTTATCAGACCATTTTCATTGTCCCTACTTCTTCCCAAGGAGAAAACTAATATCACAGAAAGCAAGTATCAAATGTACTGAATTTTATTTTTTTTAATCTTCTAGCACAGTAAAATATAATTTATCTAATTTTTCAGGATTTTAAGAGTGCCATTAATTTCTTCAAAGACACATTAGTACATTAAGAAATTTTTGAAAATATAAGTGGAATCATTCATATCCTTCTATTCTGATGAATTTCATAAAATATTAGATAGATAACACAGTATACAATAAAACAAAATAATTTATTTTTGTTTAACCTCATCACAACTTCCTTTGTCATGCAGAGTAACTCCAATTAGCTACAGAGCATTTTCAAATATGTTTCAGAGAAAAAACGGAAAGCCTGCTAGAGCTATCAAAATACAGTTCTTTCTATTCTGTTTTCAAGTACTTATTTGGTCTTGGAAATGGTAGGACCATGATGAAACTTTAGTATTCTGCTAAAGGAATGGGACACAACAGTATTTTAACCTTTTTTAGCCACTGAACTTTTGAATTACAGAGGAGTGAGTGACTTCTCTGAGAACTGTTACAGGAACCAATGAGATCTTGAAAGCACCGGGAGCTGAGGAGGGATTTTGCAAGACTAACCCTGTGTCTGGTTGCTGTAAGGATGACTTACAGTGAACATAAACAGGCAAACAGTACCTTCTCCCTCACAGCTGAAAGTCCTGACATGTCAGAAAAGAAGGTACTCAGAGCAAGGCACAGAGGCACAGACTCACACCCACTTTGTGCTCAGGGGAGACTTAGGCAGTTGAATCTTGAATTGTATGCCACAATTTCCACAAAATCCCAAAAACAAGTCTGCCCAGCACCCTGTGATGCATTTTCTCTTTATAAACAGTAAACAAAATCAGCTCTAAATTGGCTGAAACTGTAAATTCTGTAATTGAGGGGTGGCATTGGTCAAGTCCAGGCAGCTGACCCTCCCAGATCTGCAAACAGATGGCTAATAACAGCCTAGGACATCCAACCAGCTCTGACAATTTGTCACATTTCCAAGCTGTGGTGACAAGTAGCCCCCTGACACCTGCTGCAGCTCTAATGGGAAATCTTGACTGTTACTGATAATCACAGCTAAGGTAATTTTTTCCCCATGGTGTTATAGAAGAGGATTTTCAGGTGGCTATTTAAAACAAACTTTTTGTCTAAATTAAGCATGTGTATATGTGTGCTAGATGAGAAAGGGAAAAAACCTCACCATGCATTATGAAGTTATACAACAATTTGGAAAATAACTTTGTATCCCAAATACCCTGCAATGGGTTCCAAGAGAGACATGTTGGAGTTACAAATTAAAATGCTTTGGCATTTTTCCAGGCAATAATTTATCTTCCTGGGGTGAATCATTATATTTACTTGGCTTAGATTACCGTGCAGGGTCATTAAAAAACATTCTGGTTTATCCACCAGATTGCAATAGCTTGCATTTATCCAGCTGCAACTACACACCACATTTAAGAAAATGGGTTCAATACTGGCTAAAAATTGATGATGTAGGCAATTTTTATGATCAGTTCTCTGTGACTGATTAGAAAAAAAAGAAGTGTAGGCAACTTTCATGTTTGTTCAAACCCTATTAAAATAACACTTTTATCTTCCCAAACCATAAGTGAAGCGTTTGCAGCGTTGGGGCTGACCCTGATCTTCTGCATATTCTCTGCTTAAAGGACATGAACAGGAAATGGTCAGCTTAAGGACACAATGAAAGGAAACACAGCAGCAAAGGTTTCACTGATAACATGTGATTTGAAGTCAGTGAGCAGATTCAGTCAGTCATCCAGCTGTTTGGGCCAAAGTCTATACAGCACTCTGCTGACTCCTACAAGACTGTGTCACGAAAACATGTGGAAGACTGACGCTTGACATGGGCAAGGCAGGGAAAGCAGAGCACTTTCACATCATCAGATGCTGTGGCTCAGTTATTTCATGCCAGAACCAAGGAAAATTATGCTGGTTTAGAAATATTTGTTTTTCTAAGAGTTAACTGGGCCAAATAGAAATAGGATGCTGATGTGAGGGTGTATTCATATGTCAGTGCATGAGTATCACTAGGTGTAATGGAGTTCAGGTCAGAGCCAGAACTGCAAAGTATTCCACACCCACAATTAAGGACTAATAGTATTATTTTTTATTTTTCTTTGGGGGAGAGAATTTTCCAGAAGACATCAGCACTTTGGATACTGAAAGATTACAGTGTGTTTAAAAGGATTTATTAACTATAAACTTAATGCAGTTTGTAGTTCCTAAGTAGTTCTTTTCTTTCCTCACACACTCAGCAATAAACTCACAACAGCCAATAATTAGAAAGAAATCCTTATTGAGTGTAGCAAGGAAGGGAAAGATACTATATGCCTTGGGTGATGTGCTTTCATACTGACTTTAGGAGCATAGTTTAATCTAATTTCTGATTTTGGATTGTGGTAGTTACAAATCTTGTGCTTGGACAAGAATTATGTCCTCTGTATTTTTCAAGGCACATTAAACAAGGAAGAAAACATATTGAATTTTTTTAAGAAATTATTAAAACCCTAACAATTTCTTAAATCTTGCGTAACTGTGATTTCAGAAGACAATCACTGCCAGGTTGTGCAAAAACATTAAAAATTCTTAGGGTATTGACAATTTATCAAATCATCATGCAGGTTTCTATGTCAGCACTATTTGCTATTTTTTTTTCCAGTCCAGAACAAACTGGCTGGCCAAAACCAAAGTAATTAATAGCCTGACCACTTGAAGGGATTCTGTATGACTCAGGCGTCAGACTCCATCTTCTACCTGGCTCAATGTTTTCTGTTCTGTAGCAGCTGTACCATCTTGTCCATTTTATGTATTTTTATATAAAATACCAGTATTAAGACAGATAGAAAAAACACTATATACCAGAGGAAAGAAACTTTGGGTATGAAATCCCCCACACTCCAAGAAAAGTTTTCTACCTAAGAAATGAGTTATGCCAGAATGAATCAATAATTATAAGAAATTCTAAAAGGTCATGTGAATGTTCCACAGCAAAACTGTTGTATATTTTAAACCTCAAATAGTTTTGCAAATAGAATTCTTGTTTTCTGGCCAACCCTTTTCTTAAAACAAGCAGACTTGTAAAAAGAATTGAAACTACATATAGTTTTACTTTCTGCTAGACATTTAAAAGTTCTATCACGAGTGTTCAGAGTTTCCATAGCCTTTTGTGACCCTGGGGGTCTTAATGAAAAGTGGTACTAATGCTATATATATATATATGTATTATGTGGGGGTTTCCAAGTGCCAAAGATGATAAATAAATGTGCTATTTACTCACAAAATTTGCTACCTACCTATCTGCACAAGAAACCAAATGGAGAGGACCACCTCTGATACACAGCATTTTTATTTTTATAGCCTAATATATCTAAACTGTGTGGGCATGGTCAAGAGAGACTAGACTGGGCAGCAATAAATAAGATGCATAAAATTAAAATCTGTATTAATAATACATGTTATGTCATCACTGAATAAGTTATTCATTAAATCCAAACCCGATGAGGAGCTTTTTGTTTTCCTATTTAATTTTTTTAAAAAAGAAAGGGGTAAATTTTCAAAGCTCAGGGAAAACCACTTACTGTGGGCAACTCTATTTGCATTTGCATTTAACATCATCCTCCCCCCATTTTGAGACAAGCACTAACCAAGGGTTTAGACAAGATTTAGACTAGTGTTTACTAACATGAACACATGGTATATTTCTCTCATAAGGTTTCAGGCAGTACTTTATCTCTGATTAATAAGGTGCTAGTTTTTAGAATACCATATGCATTATTGCAAATGTTCTGTCTTGACAACAGCAGGGATACCCAGTTACCAGCATATAAAGTAGTTGGACCAATATTGTGAAGAGTACCCCCACCTGCATGAAAATTATCTTAAATCACTCTTCTTTAATCACTCTACCAAATGAATGAGGTGAATATTTTATGTGGCCCAACAGTAGTCCTGTTAGTGATTTATCCAAAGTCCAGTTTTAGCTGGTATTGCTATTGTGGAAATAGGTGATCTTGAAGCAATTAGGAAGGACAGAATATGCACTATCAATGGTTTGATTTTTTTAAAATTACCATCTAAAAACTGTAAGAGATACTGGTGGACCTAACCTGTGTATAGCTGTGCTGGTGAGGGTGAGGTTGGCAAATGGACAATTTCTCCCAGAAGAAGACCACAAGAAGTCTGAGGAAGACTGACTTAGGATATTCAGAAAGAGAAATGTTGGATAGATTCCATATTATGAGTGTTATTCTACACAACGTGTTCTACATGCAAGACAAGGAGAACAAGTTTGGCAGCATTCATTAAGGATCTTTTGCTCCTGGAGACGGAAGATTAGGTGGATAGCATAAGACAGCTGCATCCTTTACTGAAGGAGACTTTCACAATTCATTTAGGCTTTTCCTCAAGTGCCAGATTCTCAGCTCTGCTCTTAACTCCATCTGTCATAATTTCCTCCCCTGAGCTTTCCATTCCTTTCACTTTGTATCATCTGCCAGTATGCATCGTCATTTCTCCTAGTACAGATTTCACAGTGCACCAAGCTCCCTGTCATGAGTAGGCTTGTAGATGAACAGCTTATAGCTACAATCAGAGGCTTATAGCTTGTACATTCTTATAGCTTCTACTTCTTATTTGCACTCTACTCTTCTACAGTAGAGTAGAAATAGAGTAAAGACTGATAATCTCAACCTTTAGGGTTTGTTTGTCCTTTCAGATGGCAAATGCTTGAAGGAGCTTACTTGCCAGACACAGGTTTCAAGGAAATATGTTTGAAACCCATGCTGTGATTACCACATGAGTAGGAGCCTTTACCTCATGAGGAACAATGTTGTGGAGGTCCTGATGATGCCCAGAAGTGGCTACCTGAAAACAGAGGCTAGACAAGATCAAGAGAATAAAAGGAGGTGTTTATTTGAAGGGCCTTCAAAGGTACACCCTGGGCAGTCAAAAACCTCCACCCAAGATGGATGCTGGGTCACAGGTTCTTCACACTTTATAAGTTTGGTCCATTTGCATATCAGGGTTAATTCTCCAATTATAATTTCAGTTAATGATGTAATTACCTGAAGTTTGCCCCTCCTCTCAAAGGCTTTAGTTTACATAATTTGGGGCCTGGGACAATGAGGTGTCCTTGAAGTGCAAACCTAGAGAGGGCTTGTTATGTCTAACCAGCATGGGAGAACAGTAGTTAAGAGGCCACATGAAACTTCAGAATTACACACTAGGCAGTACAAGATTTGAAAAACATAAAAGTTAAAACCTAAGGCATCACAGATTATTGCCTTTGTCAATGAAAACACGAGTAAGATGTTCACATCTAGATGTAGGCAGGTAACTTTCACAAATGGTTCATTTACCAAGAAGATGTAGTTTTGTTCACCCCAAATGACTAAGCAGTTTGGATCTAATATGTTGAACATTTTCAGCCAGAAAGACTTTCTGGAAAGTTTTAAAGAATCTAGATTTATGGAACAGAAAGGAATAAATTGGATAAGCTATTGGATAAGAGAAGCCGAAACAAATGCTCTGAATATGGGTGATGATCAGGAATTCAATGTTCACCTTTGGAGGAGGGGATCTTGCTTTGACCTGTGCTGGTGACTGCAGTGGTTACAGGTGTCCTTGTTCTCCACAGAAAATAGCACTCCTGTTTGTCCAAGTGACTGGTCATCTAGTGAGGCACTTAAACAGGTGTCCTACCCAACCTGAACACATGTATATCTTAGTATTTATAGCTTTAAAGCAGATTTAAAGAGCTCATGCAGCAGGGATCGAGGAAAGGTCTCACTAGAGAACCTGGCAGCAGTAGTTAGGGGAAGGCATTGCTATTATCCTGAATTTGCCATAAAGTGATGAAGACACTGAGCTGTTGTGGTAAGTTTCTAATATTTTAATGAACATTTATTCACTGGACTGATGTAAATGTTGCCATGGAGGAGCAAGAACAGCACTTCTGGCTCCCAGCCAGTGCCATCAACTTCCTCACATTTCATGCTATTAATGTAGAATTCATACATAAGGTGTACAGCTCTGTAAACACAGGAAATGACAACAGTTCCTTGACTTTTCTAACTAGCAATCCACCTCCAGCTCAGCACCTTATTTCTGCTGGGTATCTCTTAGGACTGGAACACTAGAAACTATGCCCCCCAAATGCTAAAACAGCAGAAGCTGATATTTCAGGTAGGATGTGCCTGTCTAGAAGGAGTCCTTTACCCCTGAGGGGCGTCTGTCCATAGACCAGGGTTACAAATATGACCCAGCTGTTCCTGGGTCCATTCAAGACCTAGAACAACCCTGGCACATTTCTGCTATGTCAACAGAATGCTGGAGAAAAATACAGCCCCACTTGCAATGTACAGTACACTTGTAATGTACAATAATTTGGTAAATTATTCCATAGAAAAACAAAATAGTTTTCTCATCATTCCAAGGTTTCAGTCTTGCTCCTATCCACTCCAGCCCCCATCCACTCCATCTATGCTCTTGCTCCTCACCAGGAGTTCAAGTCCCTCAAGCACGGTATTGAAGATTTTAAAAGAAGCATAGTTCAAGTAAATACTTGGCCTAACCAGTGGTTTTCTTCACAGGCAAGCCCGCAGCTGCCATAGACTATCCTAACACTTGTATACAAACCCCAAGACCTACTGATTCAGGCAAGGAATAGTTTGGGACAAGTTTCATGTTTCCAAAGGCTTTCCAGTGCCTCCCATTTTAAGCCTTCTTCCTGGACCTAGCTGCCAGCACAAGTGTAATAGAACAAGGTTAATTATGCCATTATTCCACATCCTTCCTGGCTGCAGCTTAATTAACTGTCATCTCTCAAGCTGTTTATTAAGAACTGTTTCTCATGTACTCTGGATATCTATTCCAAATAGCACACTCAGGTTACTCTTTTGAGTAAGCATAGTAAGCACTTTTTTTCAGGGTTTTTTTGCATAGTTTGTCACTGAACCCTTTTAGATAGCCCCAGAATCCATGCCTTTTGCCAGCTTTAGCCATACAACTCACAGTTTTAATTTTTCTTAGAAGTGCACCCAGGATTTGTTTTTTATGCAGCAGCTCAAATTCCTTCCAAAATAATCTGTCTTTGTACCACTTTACTTCATTTTCCAGTCACTGACAAACTGTTTTCCTAGTGCCTTGAGTTTTATTTTTTTCTGTGAATCCCTTTGAAACACCTTGTTGTTCAAACAACAGTGAAAAACTAAAAAATCTAATAAAGGATGCATGCACAAGCAAGGATCTTGTTTCTTCAAACAGTACCTACCATAATTCTGCAGCTTTATCAAGTATACACAGTGAAGTGGCATTTGCCTTATCCTCAGTGCCCTTCCTTATCTTATACATACCCAATTCTTTCCTTCACAGAAATGTTCCTCTTTTTTATTAATGTTTTTATAATTCATTTTCCCCCAGTAACTTAATGCATGGAAAGCTTGGATACTTCTGTTTTGTTATTGATTATTACTCTCTTTCCAAGGAAACACTATTAAAGACTTTTCATTCCCTACATTTGTCTTCCACTCTAACACACACCGCCCTTCTGTGAGATCAAAGGTTTTATGGACTTCTAATCCAGCCTTGGGTGTGCTTATCATTAGCACCTTCCTGTGTGTCTTCCAAGCTAGTACCTAGTCATAAGTGGTTCATGTACTCTTCTAGTGGTACTTTTCCTTCTTGTGTCCTGAATTTTAATCTACCTGTGTACCTTCTGATGGTTTTCTAGCCTTTCACTGTCACACTAAAGCCTCTATTTTATAGGAAAGCCTACCCATCTTTCACTGAAACTGCATCTACTTGGAGCTACAAAACATTCATCTGGGTGAGTGGTATAATTGTCCTTTTTGTTCATGATGCAACTGCATCCAGTGCATTTCTTTCTACAGATCTTTGACTTGTATAACTGGTGTTGCTTGCCAAGCTGAACAGTCTGGCTCCATACAGTTCAGCTTTATGTTTTGAGTCCCTTTGCTAGTTCTTTTCACATGGGCACAGGCTCCAAATAGAATTTTTCTTTTCAATCCTTTCAAAATGTCTCTTCCACACTCCACATCGCTTCCTTACCCAGACTACATTATTATAATTTCACAGTTTGTTTTATCTGCCTGAGTTAACACAAAAGTATTACATAGACTAAAACTGCACAAAATAGCATTACCTTCAGTATTTTCCTTCTGAGTAGCATTCATTGCTTGAGCATATAGACTCAAGCTTTCTTTGAACTTGCCTCACTAGACTTATAATTTGCCAGAGTTTCAGCTAAAACTGGACTTTTATTTGTTCCATTGTCCCATATGAGATATTTTCTTAATTTCTATGCCACTGGCAACATCTGCTTTTCTGTGACAGCTACCTCAGAGTTTAAGGCACTTGCAAGAGAGATTTTTCTATACCTTGCAACTTTACCAGAATTGTGCTGGTTTGCTGAAATCCATGCAATAGGGTTCAAGAGATTATACAAATACTTTCTCCTATATTGAAGAACCCCACCCAACCTGAATTTTTTTGAAGAAAATACTTAAAAACATGAACCCTCCTCACACAAAACATGGAGAGGTTCAGAGACTTGAATCTGTTTAAAATCTCATTATTTTTAAGCCAATGCCTTGATTTCTCAGTGCTTAGAATAACCATAGCCATAGATACATGGAAAACTGAGATACCCATGACTTTTTCATCTCTGTTGTGAAAGAGTGAGAAGGACATGTCTCTCAGTCACGTTAAACTGTTGATCTGGGATTTACAAGGAAGCGAAATATAGAGATGATACAGTAACTTAAGCACCAGCAGCTGCATTCTGCCCTCTAATAAGCAGTGTTTCACAGAGAGAGACTATTAAAGTGATGCTGCGGAAACCTGTAGTGAATGTTGGCAAGTTTATGGGCAGGATTTAAACTGTTGTTTTTAATTTAGAGTGAGCCTCAAAGGTTTCAAATCTGATTACATGAGAGACCACCTATCTTGCAATTGATTCTGTTGTATTAGTGGTCAGAAGAGGAATTCAAGTTAATAGCCTAGTCATATAGGCAGAACAGACTTGGCAGAAGGAGATCTGGTGGACAGCTTTGAACTCTGCAACTTATTCTTCAACTGTAAAACGGGGATAATAATGTTCCTCTACCTCCCAGCAGGGTACTTAGGCTAAATTCATTATTAGACATTTTCAGTAATGCTTCTGTTTATGTTTCCAGGGTAATGAATAGGGATGGGCTGGAAATCCCTTAACAATAAAACTTATAGAGCTTAAAGGGCAATGGGAGCTAAGGGGTCACAGCACTTGTGACAGGAATTATTATCTACTAGATAGTAGTTGTAAAATCTGGTAGATAACTCCCAGCCCAATCAGTTCTTGACAACACAGTAATAAGGTTTCTCTGATGCAGGCTCAGGCACCTACCTAATAACAAGACTGCTCAGAGATACTTTATCTCGTCTTCGGGGGGACCATTCATAATACTGAGACTGAGGAGAAAACCACCTCTCTAAGCTGTGTGGTACACTGGAAAAGCAGGTGCTTATCATCAACTCCATCCCTGCAGCCAAGAGTACCTTAGCCTGCCAGGACTGCATATATTCCCAGGATGATAGCAATGGGATTCCTTGCAAATCACATCAGTCATTAAAAGATAAATCTCTATACATGGATTTTGAAGTTAAAGAAAGAGCTCAATAAAGACCCCCTCTTCCAACAGTACTTTGCACAGGAGCCCCAAACTTCACCTTACAGACAGATCCCTTTGCTGCCTAATAAACTAACCAGAAACCTCTACTGCCAGCTCCTAAGGTCAGCTCTAGGTCAGGCTGCACTTGAGGCTGCATGCAGCTCAGAAGACACTAGCAGGGAATCTTCATTTATTCATGCAACTGGTAAACACAGCATCCAAATATTGAGTTTATGAGTAATCACACTGAAGTGTCAATCAAGCTGTATTCTGCAGAGGCATAGCCTAGTGCCTGTGGAAGGATGTCAGGCTTGTGGAAACAGCCACAGCAAAGGGCTGAATCCATCTTGGCTCTTTGCCCTGAAGTCCTGCTGTTTGCACAAGAGGGAGAGCAGAAGGAGTAAACTGTATGATACAAAGTGTACTCAGCCTCCTACTAGCACAAAACTTTTTGGTCTGTATTGCTGCATTTGTTTAATATACATTTGATTCCTTCAGTTTCAGCAGCTGCTCAAAAACCTGCTAAGAACTGTAGCTACCATATGTTATGTTCTGATGTATACTCCTCTTAGACTTAGGTGGCATTTCTTCCTGGTGATATTCAAGGTTAGATGGATAGCTCTAAGTTTGAAGACAAAATCAAAAAGAACTTTCTACATTTGAATGCCAGCAGAAAGCTATAGAAAGCAATGGTTGCTGACTGCATCCTCTATTTTTTGCTTGACTCTCACTAAATAAAAGAAAATCTGTTGATCTTAGTCACAGCTGGTATACACCACTGCCTGCAGTGTATTTTTCCCTGTATCCCATGTATTCAGAACACAGAAGAGGTTAATGAGCTGGAGAAGCAGGGTATCTTACACTGAAAACCATGTTAGCAGAACTGTTAAATGAGCCTCCTGGCACTGGGTGGGCCAGGAGCTCCCTCAGTAGCATGTAACGCACTTCGCATTGGCACACCACGTCAGGAAATCCCATTTCCTCCCTTCAGAGAACAGAAGCATGCATTGCCAGCATGCTTGATTAAATGGTTTCTACTAAGGTCCCTTTTTATTTATTTATTTATTTTATCAGGAAAGGGTTATCTAAGATACTACCTGAAAAGGTCTTAAGCTAGCACTGTCATCACCACTCACCCCATCTTTTTACAATAAATCTCATCACTGTTGGGTTTAAACAGCCGCAGTTCAGTTTAATTCAGTTACTAGAAGTGTCATGAGTAGAAATAAATAGTGATTTTGTTCATGTTTTTATTTAGACTAAGTGTGGTCCCTAGGCTTCTGGCAAGCTGTCAATATAGCCATCTGTTTCACAAAGTTTATGGATCTCTCTGGAAATAGACAGCCCAAAGCTAAAGTACACTAAGGATTGTTTTTCTTTGAACCACCTGCTGTAGATGAAGAACAGTCAGATTTCAATGGGACACAGGCTTTAAGCTCCACATATGCCCAAAGTCAGACCAATTTAAGGATGCAAAACTAACTTAAATTAATTGCACTTATATTTTTTTACAACTCAGCTTCAGCAACTTGCTTATAAATTTATTATATATGTTTACAAACAGACACATAATAATATAGGTATAACTAGACAGAGAGAGAGTAGAAGACCTGAAGTCCAGAGCCAGGTCACTTCAAGATCTTATAAAAACATCTGCTTCAAAGAGCTTATATATTCAAAACCAAACATAGCACCTTAAGTATATAAACAAACAAGCTATGATGAAGACAGAAGGTATCTGATATGAAATTCTGATAGCAGATGTGCAGTTTGCAGGCTATCAGTAAGAACAGATGTCATTCTTATGAACCATGAAGGGAGACAAGGCAATCAAACCATCACAAAAAATTTTGAAAATAAATGCAAGAAAAACATTTTTTAAAGGTTTTTTTTGCAATTTTCAGTTGGACTTTCTCTATCTTATCTTGACAGCATGTTGCACCTCGAATAGCTCCCTGATTTCAATCTAGTTTACTCAATTCTAAAGTGACTATATGCCACATCAGTTGGAATTCTATTACGTGTTTGCACATAAATACATTAACACATGAATTGAACCATGTAATCCCATAAAAATATAAATAGAGGACCCAGTACTAATGGGCTTGGTCCTGCAATCTTGAAACAAATGACAAGGGTGTGGCTGAATCTAGATTCAGTAGATTTGGGGAATTTTTTGACCAACGTGGCTGAAGCAATTAAAGCTTGTAATTCATTGCTTTTCCAAAATGGTTTTGGATGGATTTGTCATTGTTCTTAATACGTTATCTGCCCCCAGTATGCTTTGAATGTCAAGTAGCTGCTGTCAGGATGGAAGAAGTTGTGCTCAAGATCTCTAAAGCAGAAGGGAAACCCCACCTTATGTAATTGTTTTATTGTATTGCCAAAGCCAAAAATGTCAGCAGCACATCGCTAATGTTCTTAAACCTGTAGACATAGAAGTGATTTCATGGAAGTTTGTTAGTACTTCTAACAGTGCCTGAGGATTGGAGATGGCCTTGCACTAAACTAGAAACCAAAGTGGTGAGAGCCAAAAGCACAGTTTCATTGGCTACTGTCTTAAAATTGAGAAATACAAGGAGTACAACTAGTAATACAAATGTTAACGAGATGTTTGTTTCAATGCAATCAGTCTATAGGCATGTAGTACTGTACTGCTGTTTCATTCTCTGCAATGTTGGACCAGATGAGCCACTGTGGTCCCTTCCAACCACACCCATTCTGATTCAGTGAGTCCGTGATTCAGTGAGTGTGGAAAGGAAGAAAATAAATGGAAGATCACTCCTTTGACTTAAATCATACCTCTCTGAAGCTGTTATTGTTGCACTGTTTTGCTTCAGCCCTTAGCTAGAGGGCATAGAAAGGGCTCTCCTATGCCTCTGTCTCTGATGCAGCTGACTTGTGGTCTGTTTCAAATCCAATTGGAATCCATGGAAGTTTTTCCAGTGGTTTAATTTTGTTTTGATTTTTTTCTAGATCAAGTCCTATGCGGACTTAGGTTTCTGCCACAAGAGGGAATTGGGATTCAAACTCCTTTTCCATACAAAATCTCTCCTTAGTCTTGTACATGTTGGTTTCTAAAGCCATAAGGTAGAGAAAAAATGCTCAGTTTCATTGTACACATTTACAGAAAAAAATGCTGAGTATTAATAGCACCATATGATCCTTACGAAATTCATACTCAGCAACCTGCAGCTGCTTATCTGAAGATATGGTAAACAAGCCTCTGCCACACAAATTTTCATTTGATGGTTTATTTTCAGATACAATCTACTCTCCTTCCCCATTCAGATTTCAGGAGTATCAAACCTCTGGCACAACGACAGCAATCAGGCATGCTAGTGCAATAAGTTACGAGCTGTCAACAGCAATTCAGGCTGGGTGGTAATATCAGACCATATAGGGCCAAATCTGTTATTGTTTTATTTTTCATGTTGGGTTTCAAATCATCACATCAACATTAATTCAGTCTTTATTAGAGTTCTGTTTCTTCCTTGGCCATTGCTAGCTTTGTAGTTCTCCTGCTGATGTCAAATATTGGACTCCTACAACCCCGGAATTTAGGTCCCATTTGCAATTGTAGACTTTGCAGGTCCTCGATGCAGCCCTGCGTAGGGGGTGTAGTAAAACAGCAGGTAGTGGCTATTCATAACTTATTGAATTACACTCCTGCCAAATACCACTTCTGAAGATATGGCCAGCCTGTTACTGCATGGAAAATTACACTTCCCCCTGCTCTTGTTTGAAATATGCGTTTATTTGACATTACTCTGCAGGCTACTATTCATTCAAGTATATTAGAACTGAAGAATTATGCAAAACTGAATGCTGGAAGTTAATCAGAAAATCATCCGTTAAAATTGTCTTGCTGAAAAGGCAAAGCATTTCAAATCTTTTGTACTGATACCACCTCGAAACTCACGTCTGGAAAAGAAAGGTTTTTTGCAAACAAATGTTTGCTGCTGACATAAACAAACTCTGAAATGCTAAGACCAAGAAATCAAAATTCTGTTTCCTGCATCATTGAAAATCTACATATTTCTGGTGTGCTACTAACATCGGACAGCTTACCAGATGTGATTTTAAATGCATTTAAAGGAGTCTGAGAAATGGTTCAGGATCTCAAGATTTCCTAACTAATCATGCAAAATGGATTTTTTGAATCCTTTTAAAAAAGGTTACAAATGCAGATGTGCAAATGAGGAAAAAATGGCCAGCCATCACTTGGAAAAGGTAAAATATGCTGTTTACTAACAGATAGACAACAAGCCTATACAATGCCTGCATAACTCCTATATAACTTTGAGGTCCTGAGTTTATAGAAATATCCTTAATTAAAATTAATCGCTCACTATTATCCTGAAAGCTAAAGAGCCTAACCTTCAACAAACTTAAGTCCTTTCAACTAGGCAAACAGCGATAAACCCAAAGGCCTTATTTCCACCTATTATTGTTTCGGTAAAAGGCTTTTTATAGATTGAATTATGCATGCAATGATTTATTTCATTATAGGCTCTTAATTCATAATATATTATTCATTATATATTTATTATATACTCTCAATATTTCCTAGCTGTCTGGATAAGAAGCTATACATTTAGGATGCTTTCGCTATAGGAAGCTGCTTGTCATGTCGTGAAGAGGTTTGTTTTACGCAAGGATGAGGAGACAGGAATCCGGTACTGAATGCAGTGCCCTCCTTTAGTTGCCCAGGTGATACCCAAACAATCTGAAAGAACACGCTTGGTGCCTTGAGAATATTCATGCACTTTCAATCTTTTTACATCACAGAGTGATCGTAACTTATTTCAACATTAGTATTTTTTTGAATACATGTCATTCAGCCCATTCAGATTATAACGTGGATCTGTACTCTTTTTAATGAAAACGAGTATGTAAATAGGGCCCACTATGAAGAGTTTGACTGAAATATAACTGACTCCACCCAACAGAATTATGGCCATTAAAGCAAACTCTTGCAGTACAAGCATGAAACCACTGTTTTCCTTATTGTGCACATTTAAGGCCACTCTGTTTATATCATCTACCTTGTATTTCTACCAACTTTCTTTTAACTATTGTACTCGGTTTCTCTTTCTCCAAGACTGTTTTGTAGAGCTGATTAGAGAAGAAAATAAACAGAAGGTTGATTTTTGGTATTTGTAGGGCTTTTGCTATTAGCACTGTTGCAAGCATGCCTTTCATCATCTGTTGCTGTATCTCCTCATATGTTGAAGCTTACTAAACAAAAGGGAAACGAGAGTGGAATAACTTCATCTCCAGTTATGAATTATGATTCCTCTTTTTTGTGGTTACTGTGTGACTAGACAAATGAGCAGAAGAACTGCAGCTCTACAGCGAAAAACATCATTTCCAGCTCGGCCAAGAAGTGACATTTTAATGAGCAGATGTGCAACCTTGCTAAAGCAAATTAAATCATAAGTACAGCTTGCATATATGAGTAATCTTCAAAGACCTATGTTAGTCACTCCAGTTGTCTCATAGACATTACAAGTAATGGTCATGGCACAGATCACAGCATATTTTCTACTCTAGATCAACAGAAAATTATGTAGACTCAAAAGTTTGAATTCAGGATGACTGAGCAGTGTATGTATTGAGCTACTCAAACCCAGTGAGCTGAATTATAAATGAGATAAAAGTTATCCTCTAGGTTTGACTGGGAAAAAACCACAAATACTGTGATTTATTCCATCAACCAAGGATAATGTCAAGCGGAAGTATGTGGTCTACTAAGCCACTTAGACATATTTATTATTCCTGTTCCTGTAGTAAATCACCTTGACTTCAAAGGGGAGGGAAGGTGAGAGTGGCAGACACAACAATGAGGGTCTTACTGTCATACCATCTTTTCTATAGATATCATAATTTTATAAACCAAAACAAAGGTCAAAACAACTGAGTTACTACTTTTCATTAAACACACTCTAATTTATTTGCCAACATAAATTTCCTGCAAGTTTTGCAGAAATATAGGTGGCCCAAACCCCAGATTTATGGTTGTTCTTTCATGCAGTGTTCTATTGTAGACTTTTAAGCAGTGTCAGATGCCAGTGTGTAAGATTGCAGAACTGTGTTGCAAGGGGAGTTCACTCCTGGCAGGCTTGCTGGAAGCTTGTTAACCAAGCACATTTGTCATGGGTGTTTCTGCTTGCCTCATTACTCAAGGCAAACAAGGGACATCTCAACTACAAGTCTGGGGTGAAACCCTGGATTCAGTGAATTCAAAGGTAAAATTCACATAGACTGTAGTGGTGCTAGGATTCCTCTCCTAACATCTTTCTCCACCCCAATAATAGCAATGTCCCATTTTTGAGGACAGATTTAGTACAGATCCTTTTTGCAAATATCCATTAGAAGCATCACGTTCTTATCATTAGAGATATGACCATACAAGTTATGATGCAAAGTCAGAGCGCATCTGCTACATGATGTTATCATCCCATAAGCACATTTTTCACCATTAGTAAATGAAATAAAATAATCTATTCCTTGCTGAAAAATCAGCAATTTTTTATTGACTCAGAGAGTGTAAATGGCCTGTTATCATGAGCTCACTGATTTTCTACAACTATTACTACTGTGTGGTACTAAGAGAATGCATGCAGATTATTACTACAGTGTATTTGATGTGTTGTACTTTTATATTCTTACTAAATTGTAACATTTCCATTTGCTCAAAAATGCAGAATTCATACTGCTTTGTAAGCCAATCCTTCTAATCCCATTTTATAAAATATTTGTATCCATGTAATTATAAACCTTTACTTTAAAAAAATTTTTTTTTTGTTTGGAAATCTGTTATTAACTGTATCCAATTGTATTCAAGTGGAGTTCTTGTTCACAAAAATAATTCCAATAATATTTTTAGTGACACTTTTCTGGTGAAAATGGAATACATTTACAAAACAAAGAAAGCCCACTCTTACCACATAGCTAGTGGGATATATCAAAAGGAATAACCTTAAACAAGACGGAAACTGAGAAACAAGACAAAGGAAACAGGTACTAGAATATTTCATTTAGTGACTATATGACAAGTCCATCATGGACCATTATTTATAGGTCACTTTCCTGTCAGCTGTAGGATTTCTGGCCCTAATCATGAGAGTCAACACAGACTTCCGAATAAAAACTTCCAACATGATAGAGATAATTCCGAGCAAGACAAAAGATACATACAACCATGATTTACTTCCTCTCTTACATTTAAAATGATATTTCTATAATAATTCCTTGTCATTAATACTGCTGTTTTCTGTTGTCACAGACAACATGAAAAAAACACTTCTTCAGCAAGATCTTGAGCCTTGCTGAAGCTGAAATTCAAGTCAGCAAGCAGCTTAAAGAAACTATATGGTTAAAAATATCATTTTGTTATAATACCTTGTTTCTACTCTGTGCCAACTTGGAGGACTATTTACCTCTCCCTCAGTTTTTGCTCTTCAACACACAATTTTCATCTGCCCTTCTTTGATCTTTGTTGGAATTAAAAAGAGACAAAATATCCTTCTTTTGTTCTTGGTTTTGTTTGATGGGAAGATACTTGAAAAATAGCAGGCTGTCCCTGGGAATATGGCCCAAGCAAACTGGCTCACACTTCTGTTCTGGTATAAAGTTACACAAAGTGGGCTGGGGCTGTGGGGCAGGTCTGGAAAGGACTTCTGTTCCAGTGTTTGGGCAGAAAACTGAAAACATCCTGGGTCAGCCTGAAACAAACTAACAAACAAACAGAGAAATCCTTTTGTTCCCCAGACAGGCAAAAAATTGTATAAGATCCTAACAAAGGCAATCCAGAACCTTCCACCTACACTCACCAAAGGAGGCATTTTAAACTTATTTTTTAAAATAAAAGAAGAAATTTACAGATGAAAACCAAATCAAGAAGCTGGCCAACCTCTCCCTACTCTGAATGAAAGTCAAGTTTTGCTACCTTCACTGGTTGGTTATACTACACTCTGATTTTCAGCCTCAAATGGCTTTTAAGTATCCGGTTTCCTGTATACACAAGCAATACTGCAGGCCTGATACAGATTGCCTCTGAAATATGGCTTATCCAAATATTACGTTGCTCACTAAGAACAATAAAAATTTTATTTCATTCTTTTCTCTGAGCTAGACAAATGTGAAGAGAGCAACCTTTCCTACCTCCAGGGAAAACCCTAAAAACCACTACACTATCTAGGGGCAGCAGACTGAAATTAGTATCTTTTTTTTTATATATGTACAAGCTCATTATAGTTAGCAGGGAGAAAGGGAGATGACAAAGAGACAAAGTAGAAAAGTGCCATTCAGTTCTGACATTTCAAAAAAAGGAATCGCAGAAACTTGCATTAGGATTTCTTAATTATTTCTTTGTTCACTTGTTCCTTGTAGTCTGGCGTTAGATTTGGACTTGGGCAATGTGCCTCACAATACAATGTTTCCTCCTACTGTGACAGCATCTCTAGGTCACTGAGGAAACTTATCTTCTGACCATGCTCTGATGACTATTTTGCATGACTTCTGAAAAAACTCACTTCTAAGACCCTCTAATTGCAAATGGAAAAACTCAGTGGACAATCTACAGCTTTGACAGTCAATGACTTTTTAAAAAATTCTAATTAATGTCTGAATGCAGAGATTCACAATGTTGTTGTTTTAAAAGCACTTGAGAACTTGAGAGGAAAATAAATTTACACAGTGAAATAAACCATACAGAAGTTTTTATACTAAGCTTTAGAGTAAAGACCTTTTATGTTTACTATCCTCTATAAATTCTGTAACAAGCATTCCATAAAACAAAGCCAAAAGCCCGTTTAAGGAAATGTACTGCTTCCATATGACAGTGTTATGTTGGTGCAAAACCCAGATGTTCTGACACAACATCAAACAACCCTGCTAACTTCTTTTCTAACTGTCCTGTAAACTCCCTGCTGTAAGCTGGATAACTTCTAAAAACTTTTGCAGTATAAGGATCCAGCATGAAAGTGCTAATGTTCAGACCAATATTAATTTAATCCATTGATTTAAAAAAAACAAAATCCACATAAAAGCCTAAAAGTTACAGAAGTGTAATATATATTAGAAACTACTTATGAGCTAGCTTTTATGTTTTAACCAAATAACTGGGTAACAGCAAAATAAAAAAGAAATTAATTGATTTCTTGAATGAAGACAGTTTGTCAGCTTTAGTGCTCACCACCATCTTTGTTACAAAGCAACTAAGCAGTATATCTGGAAAACTGCTGGTAGACCTCTACCTTCTGACTAATAAATGTGATTAGACTAACCAAAGAAACTGTCAGATGTTAGAAAATAGTTAATTTTTGACAGTAGCAAAATAATGCAGTGTGAACTAATGTAAGCCAATGTTTAAGCTACCAATTTTTGCTCACAGACCTGGATTACTCAGAGGCAACAGGAGAAGTGGACCTTAATTTAGCAGGTGCCTTTTAAAAACACTTACTCAGGCCCAGTTATGCTGACTGAATGTTGTGCCTTTACTACTGGGGCAGTTTCTTGCACTTACAGAATGTGGTTTAGCTCTACCCAAAGGAAAGCATAATTATTCAAAACACATTAATATTCACAAGAGTTGTTATAACATGCATTCTTAGTAAATATTTTTTTGGAAAAAGAGATCTAACTCATGTGTGAAGTGGTCCCATGATTAAAAATAAGACCCAAGAGTTGTTTTCAGTTTTTCATCAAAGATGGCCCTGCAGAGATATAATGCTCATAATGCACATTAAAAAGTGACAGAAATTCAAACAAAGTTTATTCAGGAGGAGGGTTTGACCACACAAGAATTTCAATAACAATAGCCTCTTGTTTATTTGAAAAGATTCATTTCAAATGTTGGCTATAGTAACCACCAAAAGAAAAATCTCATTTAGCCATCAAAGGCCATAATGAAAAACAATCATGCGGAACATGGATGTTCTACACTTGGGTTCAGTTTCCTCTGGAAAATCACATTAGATATAAGTTTTTTAAATAAAAAGCAGGATTTATCTATGTTGTCTCAAGATTTATTAATTCATTAAGTGATAATTTCAAGCAAGATTTTTCCTCAAAAATTCTTATTGGAAGTTAGGAACAGGTGATTCAACAAGAACAAAAGAGACTTAATTTTGCTATCCAAGAAGTACCACATACAATGTGTACTCTGTAAAATATCTCCACCACTTACTGGCCCAAGCACTTACAAAGATGCACCAAGCATCATGGAATTATTCCTGGAAATGTTTCACCACGTAAAACAATTATCTGTGATGGCTGAATTATTTTCCAGTAGAGCTCTACATGCTGAAAAATAATGTGCATTATTTACCAGTTTACAAAATAACAAGCTGCCTCTTGAAAATGGGAGAAGGTCCGAGCTCATAAAATAGGACATTCCTGACCACATCCATCTCCAAAGAAAAGTGACAAGAGTACATCCCTGATGTGGGAGGAAGACAAGACCTTTCTGTTCCAGCTGCCCTTCCATATCAATCTATCAGAAGAGAAAAACTTAGTATTTTCTGACCTACATTCTAAGGCCTGCAGTTTTACTTGGAAAATAACTTAAAACCATGGGTTTGCACTCAGGAACATGCTGTAATTTAATTAAAACTTGTCATTTCTTATAGGAATTACTTGTTTATATGACATTAGATCAAACAAGAGCTAAACATCTAAAACATTGAGGCCCTTTCGACACAATCTCTCTGCAGTCAGTTTTAAAATCTCCCTCTTCTGCCTAGCTGCTCTTTGGTTACAACACACAGACTCGTGTTCTGTACTGAAACACAAAAAGGTGAAAATCCCCGCTAATAGTTTCGTAATGGGCATCTAATTGAACACTACTCACCAGCCTTGCCTATGACTGCTACTGAACACATCTGTGATCAGTGTTCAGATTCTAGTGCAGAGGCCTACAAATTTCAAGAGAAAAATAGAGAAGGAAGAAAAACAGTACCATCTTCCATAGCCTAGACTGGATGTTTGATTGACGTTAACAAGGTGATAAAATAAAATCCCTCGCCCGCCCATCCTTCTAGTTAAGCTTCTCGTGATAACAGGCTGAAAGAAATTTCTGAGGAAAAAAATTTCATCGGATAGGAGCATGTATGCAGTCTTTGAGACCATCAGAAGAATGACAGCAGAGCACAACTGGGAGAAACCACTCAGGGAAGCGAAGATGTTCTAAAAATTATTAGGTGCAAACAGCATCCTGAAGAGTTTATAGGAAAAAGCAAAAACTGAGAAATTGTAGACAAAGAATGGAGAAAAGGACAACTGATACATTCTGCAGGTAAAAGGCAAGTAATTAGTATTGAGAACATTCAAGGTATTCTATGCTTAATGGTTTGTTATTTTAGGGGTTGGGGGCAGATTTTCTGGTTTGGGTTTTTTTTCATCTAGTGAACTTCGTTAGCTTGTTTTAGGGGCTTTGTTGCAATTGCCTGTGTAAGAAAGAAATTCCCTACTTTATGCCTTTTGTTTCTAGAGAATTTCGCCTTCTGCTTCTTTCTGGTACAATTTATATTGAGGTCCCTTTCTCAGAAGCACAATGTTGAGTTCCTAATGCTAAATGGAAATTCTAATGACTTCATTAAATTATTTATAATGGCTTAATCCCCTTTTAAAGTTAGAAATATGTTTTTAAATCCTGAAAGTACTGATTGGTAGGCTGGTAGAAAATAAACCGCAGTCCTGTTGCGACAGGTATTTTGCAGGAGAACTGCTACTGATTTTATTCTATGTCCTAAATGCAAAAGAGCTTAGAGACAAAATAAACTATTTCCCATAAGTATAATTTATAGGGAGTATCTCTATTCAGTAATAGATAAAGAATATCTAAATAAAACATCAGTTCAACAAGTTTTTCCAGACACATCTTATTTAAATTTAAATTTTAGACGGATTTAAAATAACAACTTGAGTGGAAAGCAAATGTTTTCATCTGGGCATCAGTGAAATTTTAATGGTCCCCTTGGGTTTGCTAATAATGACAGCAGCTTTTTGTTGGTGGTGGTGGTGGTTTTTTTTGACTGGATCAAAGCCAAGTTATATTTTTTTAAGAAATTGTGGGGCTTTTTCTTGTTCTGTAACAAAAAGTTTGCCCATCTGGGACAAAAAGCCACAACAAATGTTGTATATATTACTGTCAAATTCAAGGGTGAATACACAAGATAAAATTGTTAAAGTAATAATGTATGTAAAACCATCAAAGCTAAGCAGCAGCAAAGATAGCACACAAAGTCACTCCTCAAGTTTTCTTTTGCAATTCCATGCCTGTGCCATATTAACATATTCACAGCAAGCTGCAAAGACAATTTCCAGTTATAAGGCAAACAAAAATTCAAGATGTGATGTGTTCTCAGCTGCACTATAGGGGGAACTCTTTGTTCTGTTACAGTTCAAGAGTAAAACCCAGCTCTCAGCTTGAGTGGATATCTCATGGGCTTCAGAAGGAATTGTACCTGTTACTGCCAAAGCTTCCTATGGCCAGGGACATTACGGACGTCAGAGAAGCAATTGTAACTATGAATCAAAAAACCCAGGGGAACCTCAGCTGAATGCACTGGGCAGGAAGGGACTCTGTTGGAAAGTTCTTAAAGTGAAACATTAAACCAGATAAATCATAACACTTGCTACATTCTCCATTGGTAGCTAGGATAATAAAATAACTTCTTTTTTAAAAAACTAACCAACCTTTTTCTTGTGTCAATGTCCTTATAGCCTTAAAAAAAAATTCACATTTGCTTGTTTGAGCACAATTACTTTTATGAAAGCAAGTTATGTATGACGTCCTATCTAAGCATTTGATAAGATTCCTGTCTGCAGCAAAATGGCTCTCTGCTTTACAGTAGTTTTTTTCCAGAAGAGCACATACCTTCTGCAGTCAGAAAAAGCATTACTTCCTTCAGTTTTCCCATAGTCCAGCCCTACATGCAGATCATAGTCACATCCATGCTGGCAGTGTTTCTGGTCACAGGTAAATTTCTGTCCTAGGAGTCAGGCCATGTTCAGGAAAGTCTCCTGCACCTATATTTAATCCATATTCAGAATATAATACCAGAATATGGTATCTCCAGCAACAGAATTCCTGTAAGCATTTCCCAAGTTAAACCCATTAATTCTCCTTCAGATATTAATTTTCTTCTGCCCTTCAACTTTCTACACCTCACCTATGACAGAGCAGTGGCACGTAACACCATACTGCATAAAACATGTGACTGACACAACACAGATATGACAACTACGTGTGAGTGTAGCTGCAAAGTGCCTTGGAAGCATTCCGAAATAATAACCAATCACAAATCCTACTTGGGCAAGCAGCAGTTTTCAAGCCACCCACAAAACACAAAGCTCCACTACAGGTAAAAGGCTGGTGGCCATGGATCCATCAGCCATCATACACCCAGGCTCCACACAAAGCCAACCAAAGCTATGGATGGCACAAAGCTGCCTGCACTGTTACTACTCCCAGTGAACATTTACAAGCAAGGGAGAACATTCCCTTTAGGTTGCTTCTCTTCCATGACATCCACTTTGAGGTCTTCTGCCTACCAGCTCATGACACTCCTACTGTCTAATTTCATTCTTATAGTCACCATGAAAAGAGCTCTTCATAATCTTTTAATAACTGAATATAAATGGCTTTGCCAGCTTAGGCTTCTCAGTATAGTGTCTTCACCTAAAACTCACCATTTCTTTACCTCAGCAAAATACAGACAGATTTATCAGACAAAATTAGGTGAAGAGCTATTTCAGTTTTATTTCTGGTGATAAACCATGAGCCATGAGGGATTACAGAGTACATCTCAGTGACTCAAAAAGACATGTCAGGCAGGCATGAAAAGAAACCTTTTACTGTAGAAATAAGATTTAGCAGTATTCTTCATACTGAATAGAGGCTCAATGGCAAGAACATCCTTTTATTATAAAATATAGGAAGGTCAGGACCTAAGCACAAAATAGCAGGGACATTTCTGGCTGAAATAACTAGAAAATTGAGAGGAGACTCCTGTGGCATGAATGTATTTCTAAAGTTTTTATATTTTATTCAGTAATGCAATAATCATATTTTAAATTTTTTTTCCTGACTGAAATGCAATAAATAGAATCCGTGATCTTAGATCATATTTATTTCTCCTACAGGAGACTTCACTTCCAGCCTAACAACTCATGGAAGAAATTAATATAATTTGTGTAAAATGCTACCCCTAGAAAGGGTATTCACATGGGTTGAATCCAATAAAAACATACTGCTGTCTAAGCAGTGATATATTTGAGCAGCTGTATAATGCATTGGGATATGTTTGATCACGGACTTCAAGGATGTTATGGCAAAGCTTCAATTAAATACAGTGACTTCATCTCAATCTTTGCCAATTTAGCACTTCCACAACTTTTATTAGGGGTTTGTGATCTGACATCTGCTAACTAGCTACGGTCCAGTGGCCAATGGAAATCAATGTCTCAGTTCTGAAATGATGCAGGAAATTCTCCAGCCTCAAACCAAATAAATTAAACTCCCCCACTCCCCAGCCCTAAAATATCCCTAGAACAGAATAATAACTTAATTTGAAAATTATTGAAAGATGATCAAGTACAGAGAAGCTCATGAAACTGACCTATCCAACTCATCAGTCCCTCAACCATGTGGAGCAATATCCCTCAACAGATGGGATAGATATTGTTGATATCCAAAATGCAGAGGAATGTCCTCTGCATTTTGGATATCAACAGATATAACCATAAAATAGGTATGTTTTGTAGTTCTCAATAAAATTTCCTTAAAATAACTTCTCCTAAAACAAAATAGATACATAGAATCTGGCACTAGACTAAAGGATAAAGAATATAGTAGTCTAATAACTTACAAGGTTTACAAAAAAAAAAAAAACAACCCAACAAACATTATTGGTTTCTCATATGACTCTGTGAGCTCTTTTAGTGTTTTTGACGGTTAGTTACTTATTGATCGGGAGGCTGGGGGGGGTAACAGATACTGTTTTATTCTCCCCTCTCCCCAAGGAGGTAAGCTTTAAAATTGTTTTAAAATGTAATTCTATTCTATACATTTTTGATACCTGCAGCTTACTTCCAAATACAGATTAGGAGTAACTATTGGCTATATTTTGCATTGGTGATCCTTGATTTTACCACCTGCATCTAGATATTGAATTCCTGCTTTTTTTAATTTGTCTTTTAAATGTTTTCTGATTGTCTTGATATGAATCTGCTTTTAAGTTTCTTGTTAGCCAGACACATTTTTAAAGTTCTAAGTTATAGTCATTGACTATTTAATTATTTAAATTCATCAGAACACTTGTTTAGCTTTGTCTTCTATTTTGCAGTACTGTTCTAACACTTTCTTACAACCAGACTATTTTCTGCCCAGCATAATTTCTTTATGTGTTTTTCCACTTCTTATGAGTTGTCTAATTGGACAGCAGTTTCCACAAATATTTTCTCTTTTGAATTCGTGGTCCTTGGCACTTACAGTGAAAAGGCATAAAGTTTTGGGAAACTGTTCCTTTTAAAGTTCCAAATATACAAACTGATTTGCATGAATGCGGTCACTAGCACCTGGCTGACTGCTACTTCTAAATCAGTGGTTAACTCTTTTCCACCTTCCTGAGTGAGGCCAAGCATTTGGTAACACCTTGGTGAATACCAATATACAGAATATCAATATATAGAGAATATCAAAGGAAAATTGTGTTCTAGTCAATATAGGACCTAATACATCACCTAAATTTAATTCACTACTCAGAGGGGTTAGCTGAAAATTTTCCCAGATAAAAAAATTAGGAACAATTTTTAAAACCAACCAATGAACCAAAAAAAACCCCAACCAATCCTAAAAACTGCACCAACTTTCCAGGACTAAAGTGTTTTACTCTGAAGAATTAAGGGATTGTGGATTCAGGACAGGGCCCAAGAAAACCATTGCTCAGGCTACTCTTGGGCTCTGATTCTTGAGCAGCCCAGGCATTCCTTCTGGCCTGCTTTTCTTCTTTGATTTTTTGACAGGTTATTTCACTTGAGGCTATCTGTTGCAAAGCTAGGATTCAGAATCTGAAAAATCCAGGACTAGCCTGTAGCTCTGATGGGCAAGAATTTTTGCTTGACAGTGGACATGCTGCAAATTCTTCTTGAATGAGGTCACCCAGGACTTGAAGTGAAAGACTTCAGGACTTCCTACTGCCCATTGAGAAGTTCACAGAGATAAATCAGATGAGAACGCCAGTTTAATAGAACTATTACTGCAGATAGTTGGAAAGCCAGAGTGTATAACAACTTTCCTTTAGGGAAGACCATGCATGCTAGATGTTTTCAAAACAAAGTTTTCTTGGAACTTCTGGCTAATTTCTAGCAGAAATTAGAAAAATCATGGCATCCATATAGTTCAATCTAAAACCATCTGAGCAAAATTTTAATGAAAATTAGAAGATTAGAAAATCTACTTTGCATCTCTCAACAAGACTACAAGACCCAACTTGCTTGTTTGTTGCTTTTTTTCCCCTAGACATTGATGGTAGATCTTTCAGAATCAATTTTTCCTATTTTCTAGTGACCTTTTGGGTGCCCATTCTTAAGCAGCCAAACTTGAGACATGTGCTTTAAATACCAACAGCCGATCAATCTCCATTTTCCTGAAAAACAAAGCTCTGAGTTATCATGGTTGCTTGTAGCCTTGAAGTCCAGAAGCTCTGCTATTCATTGTTCAGTCAGAGGCAGATTTTAAGGCTAGGTGAAATATAATCCATGGAAAATCTTTTTCAATGATGTGGATACAGTTATATTCCTATCGTCTTTTAAGTCGTGGTTTTATACTTCGTAACCTGGTCACATGTCAGACTGGCATGGAGGGGCATAACTGATAACAAAAAAAGGAATTTGTGAGGAGTTTAAAACTCCTCTCCTGTAGAGAGCAAGAATAACCCAGACAATTCTGAATGGGAAAGATGACCATCTATTTCATGTAAGATATAAACACTTGAGTTGCACTAAACATGAATATTGAATGTAGAAGTGTCAGCAATTTATTGTTGAAATAGTAATATACATGCTTATTACTAATAGAAAGTTAGTGCAAAAACAGATGTGTATTATTTCAACTAGGTAGGCACACTTTTTCCTGAGACATCTGCATTGACAAATGAATTCTTACATTTGTGTATTGATTGTTGGATAGTGAACTGAGATTTAAGTGTTTGCTGAGATAAGCTGACGTGAATCTGAGGCTTTACATGTGCAATTCATTTATGTGGCCTCAAATTTTCAAGGGAGAATTATTCAGGGAAAAACTGCCTGAAAAACATTCTTCAGGCAATCATTTTAGTTCCTTGGGAATACATAAATGATACCATAACGTTCAGATATTATTGTTCAGATGGCCTAGAATTACAGATCCAGCATGTAAGGCTTTATAGTAAAGAGAAGAGTTATGTCTGTCTGACCTAGAAGCAGAAGCTCCTTAAACTGAATAGACTTTTAAAATTCTCTCTTACCAAGTTACACAAACACAGATGATTTGGCTTCTGGATAGTGAAGGACAGCCAAAGAATACTGTACTCAGGGACTTCGGTGTGGAGTGGAGTTAAAGTATGCAGAATACTGCTTTTGCACTGTAGTGGAGCTAGCTCTGCATGGGAAGATGGCCCTGGTGAATTCTGCAGGAAGAGATAAAGCTTACTTGTATTAAAATTCTGTGAAAGATGTTGCCATTTTGCAGGAGTTTTATGGCTGCTTTCAGCTTTTGATCCATATGTCTTAAAAATCCAATGGAATGACCAAAAATGTCAGTAACATTTTCATTTCTGAATGTCTTAAGGGAGACTTTTTTCTAGTCAAAACTAAGCACAACATAAGTGGTCAATATTGACCACTGCACATTCATTTGATATTTAAGTTCCTAACAATATGCCACATTTCTAATACTCTACATTGCAATACCTAACTGTGGACAGAATTTTGTTAAGACTAGGTATGAGGTAGCTTGAGAAACTAAACTTTAAAAAAAATTGTCAGGCTAAATGAGCAAAATAACTCCATGATATACAAAATACAAAAGTCCCCGATTCCTCAGAGAAAATAATATGCATTTTATGAAACAAAATAAGAGACTGAAAAAGCTTTTCTCATCCCAACTAAGCAGCTAACACCACTTCAAAAGCTGTATCAAGTGTCAGTACACCACATTAATAGTCTGCTCAAAAAGAGACATGGACAAGCTACACAGTTCCTTGTGGTCTTCTCCTGTCAGAAAAAAACAAGTGTGTCTTCAAAATTTTTGAGACTGTCTGGCAGAAATAAATTTCAATTATTTATCTCTTTTTTGTGTCCTGCTATGAAGCCAAATATAATTTATTTCATGGCTCATAAGCCATTACTCAGCTAAGTTTTCCATCATGGGAGTAATTTAATTTCTTGGGTGTTCTATGTTGCAACAGATTTAATTTTACTGTGATGTTCTTCAGTGGTAACAAGAATAAAACCTGTTCATAGCTGCTAGTGAGAGGCACTAAATGTAGGTCAGAGCAGCTGCTGGGGTAGACTTCTATAACTTAACTGATATAAATGGAGCTACTTTACTGAGTGGTCACTGCTGAGTACTTTCTGGTCTTTGAAGAATTGAACCTGACAGCACTGACCAGGTGACCACGTTAAGCTCATATCTAACAGTCTGAAAATGGTTCCAGTTCATCTACAAATCATTAAGGTATTGTAAAACTATTTGAAAATACTTGCAAACTTTAAATCTATGTACTGTTTTTCAAACAACAGTTTTCAAGAAATTATAAAACACCAAAACCACAAATGTTTAAATATCAGACTTATAAATTTGCATTGTACTCCCTTTGCTTTGATACTAGCTACAATAAAATGAATAATGTTCACATTTCCCCCTTCCCTTTGTCTTTTCAAAATCTCTCCATACTTTTAGTACACAATGGCAAAGTTTCAAAAGTGGGGTTTTTTTCACTTTTTCCCATAATTATTTTTCTAAGCTTGGCAAAGTTTTGAAAAGTCAAAATAAAAGGCAACATATACACAACAGTCACAGATGACATATTTCATTCTTCTTTTAATGAGGGGAGAAAGGGAAAACAAAAGTTAAAACTGAAAACACAAGGCTTTAAAGAAAAAATAAAATTCTGCACATTCTACTGTAGTTTCCCATTAAAAAATAGAATTAAAAGTGGTATTTATCAAGATATTTTAAAAAAATAGGCCTGTACTATCGCATGGAAAAAATGCTGTTACTTTTTCAATTTGATGTAATTTAGCCTGAATTATTCCTTATCTACTCCTATCAGGAAAATATTCTTGAGTTGGTATGAAAACCAACCACATATACCAGAAAAATTGAAAATTATGACTACGTCAGTCAAGACAGTCAAGATGCAGTGCTAATCTGTGAACAAGATACTAGTCAGTCAGGTAGTTGATCAAAGTGTGCCTGATCCCTTCATCGTTTGAATTTTAATTCTCACTTGCTTAACCAATGACAAGATGAAAGGAGACCAAATAATATTTCCTTAACTCCAACAGAAAGAAATGCTTTACTTATAGTTGTACATAAAACATTCCCTATCTTAATTCTAAGGGCAGCACCTTTATGACTTTTCCTGAATTTTAGGCACTTGCCTCAGCTGCACTAATGGCAATTAAGAAAATACCCATTCTTTGGCTTGGAAATCAAACACAATCCATCTCCCAGGCATTTGAATTTCCAGTGCCAAAAGCCATCATGCCTTTTTTACAGGAATCCAGTACAGAACTCCAGTTTGTGACCAGTCTACTCTGCAGTGAAAGGTTTATACTGGGATATATTCAAATAGAGAGCACAGAATTTTGACACATTATCTGCTGTGACACTGCATACAGATGTGTCACCTGCATACCATTACAGATGCATTATTTTCTGTTTGAACATCACAACTAGCCAAGTGCGTATACACAAAAATTATATATGTCCTACCCTAAAGACCTAGTAACATAGATAACCTGTGGTGTAAATCATTTCGGATTTGTCAAGATACTAGTGAAGCTGTGTTGAGGAAAAAAGCAACATCTTTTCTAGTCATCAAATGAGCTGATAATAGAATTACCAAGAAAAGCAAGAGACTGTTGTATCTTTCCAGTCTAGGCCCAAATGGAAATAACATTACTTTTTCTTTCTGTCCAGAATTCTGTCATCAAAAATGAGAACTGTATTAAAAGAGGACAGCACTTGCCCTCATTTGGACAGCAGATTTAAATTAAAAAACAGTTATTGCTATAGGGCATAGAGCCATCAGCACCTCTGGAACTATTTATACGGATTGGAAGAGAAAGAGTAAGCTGCTGTCCACCTCTTCTGCTCAAACATTTATCAAATGATAGCTAAATGCCTAACAACATGCTTGTCTTCCCTGTAGCAGATGTGGAGATTGTGTTTTCCAGATGCATGAGTGTGAGCTAGAGAGGAGACTCAGCTGTCCCAGCAGGCTGTTGTAAAGGAGACTGAATCTTTTGTCTGAGGCAGTGCTTAACTCATCTCTGCAAAGGAAAACAGTAACATTCTCAACACAGAAATGCTGAGACCTTCACCAGCCATTTCTAAGCACAGCAGCGAAAAGCTGGTGATGACAGCCCTACATTTTCTGACAGAATGTTGTTCTAAACAAAAATGCCAGTTTCTTGAAAATTAACTATCTCCCAGGAATATGTCTTTCCAACAAAATTCCTGTGAAAAACAGACAGGTCTGATCATAAATGTACCTGGTTTCCTTCTAGATTACCTCCTCAACTCCTCTGGCAAATTACTCAAGACTCAAAAGTCTAAAAACAAGTTTCTAGCTTTGGGGCTTCAGAACTGCTCAAAAAATGGGCTCTCTAATATCAAAAAGTGCTCCATAAGGACGATTATTCAAACCCTTCCTGTACTACTCCTGTTTTCCCAAAATCTTGTAAAAGCAGCTATAAAAATGTTTTGATTTCCTCAAAACAAAATCTTGGACCTTCTACTCCTGCTGAAATGTCACCACCTTACTCCACAGTTCAGTTTGAGAAGAATTTTTTGTGCATATGTACATAATTCAGGAAACCGTGATTCTGGTTCTGAATTAACCTAGAATCCTAGACCATTCTCAAAATGACTGAGAGTGCTTAAAATATGTCTTGATAGAGTGACAAAAAAATCTCTAATTCATATGTTAAAAAATCTGAAATGTAACTGTCACAGAAATCCTTGGGCCTGGAAGACTTCAGCTGCAGGCTCTCAGCATACTAAAGACCTCAGAGAGATATAAAAGTTGCCTTCAAAATTCGTTCATGCTTCAGTGCATTATAAATGCTCAAAATAACAATATAGCAGAGGTTTTTAGGCATAAATCCAGATTGAAGTTGCAATAAAAAGTCAATGTTTGCATAATACTCTGTCAATTCTTGATAAGCGCATTTCTTAGGGATTCTTGACAATGTGTAGGAACACAGAAATACAAGATCGGTTCAATGCACATTTTATTTTTAATCATTGTCCAACTATAAAGCTATTTTATATATGCAATATATCATAGCTCTTTTCTGTATAGATGGTCCTGTCCCTTTTACTTGAGGAAAAGTTATATAGTGCACTCTGTAGGATACAAATTGAATGTGCAGCAAGACAAAAATAAAAGGATCAATATTATAATTTCCCAAAGATTTATAGGGATTTAGAAGTAATAGTTCTTTCAAAAGTGGAACAGACTTTAATAGCTTAGAGCAAAATGCCTACATGTTATTTGAAACCTTGCTAGTTTGTGAATATTGATCCAATATAATTTTTGTATGTGCTTCTATGAATAATTTATAAATGCCTCAAGCAGTAGCTAGATGCTTCTGATGAAGGAAAATAAGACTGTGAAATATATTTAAAATGGATTGGATGCTGAAGTACAAGGTTGGCTCCAAGTGTGTTCAAAGCCTGGGAATACACAAATACAGAAAATGTCACAGAGTATTCATTTTATATGTGATATCATTAAAAATATGGTAGCAAAGAGTCTAAAGACATTAAGATGCAAATGAGGGGCTTTGAAACATCTTGCCTCTCTGTTTAGGAATACAAGGACAAAGCATTTGGATATGATTCCCAAGAGCAACCTTCAGTGATGTAGTGATGAGAACTGCATCTGTAGTGATGACAGCAAAACCTGCCTTCAGTGAGCACACTTGATAGAATTAAATATTTCAATAACCCCCAAAAGACTCACAGCATTTTAAGCACTTCTGCACTGGTCAAAACACAGAGGGACAAATTTACTAAACATTGGAAATGGGACTGCCTGCCCTGGCCTAGATACTCTATCTGCACTGCACAGTGCTGTATGATGGGAGACTCTCTGAGCCTTTCTGGTACCAGGAGTGTATTCTGATGCTCCTGCATGGCACATACAACAGCCAACTACCTCTGACTCCCCACTGGCATTGCTAAACTGCTGTGCTATGCTGGGGGACCAAATGCTTACTGTCAGGCTAATGTCACTTCCATGACATTTGTTCCCGTTTAAGACAAAATTGCTGGTGAAAAATCAGTTCAGAAACCTAAGAACTATAAAATTTTCCTAAGCATCTGACGCAAAACAAAAAGAACTAGGCAGAATCCTGCCAAGTGCTGACCTGAACTACTGCTCAGCTGCTGCCTGTGCCTACATTTGTTGAAACACTGTAGTGGCTTTGAGCTACATTTACATTGCCACAGTGGAGTATCACTTGTCCATCTCCACAGCCACCCGATGTATTTCCCTTCCTTTTTGTCTGGACTCCACTCTGAGGGGAAACACAGAGGTAGCATGTTAAGAAAATGCAGGTGCTAACAAGAAGATAATATGTGCTGGTGTCCTAAACCTACAGAAGGTATCAACACAACCTGCTGCAATTTCTTTTTTTCCAGTCTGCCCAAAATTAATATGCCAGTGTGTCTTAAAACTTGCTATGTCATTCATGTCCCAGTGCAACAGCACACAGCCACAAGACCTATCCACCAGGTTCCTTCCCCTTACACGCACCGCGTATCATGACTGCCAGAGACCAGAATCCTGCCCAACAGCCCTGCCTGCATCAATAGGTGTCCTTCTAGGAACATTTCCAAGTGGCAAAATCAGAAGACATCAGCAGAGCTGACACACACAGGCTGCTTCAACAACACCAGCGCAAGTCTGAAGCTGAAAGCCACATGTGGGCAAGGGATATCAGTCAGCAGTGGAGTGCAGCTCAAAATTTCCAAGAATTCCTGCGGTAGAGACGCAGCTCGTC
Organism: Aleadryas rufinucha; assembly: GCA_013397815.1. Classification (NCBI taxonomy): domain Eukaryota; kingdom Metazoa; phylum Chordata; class Aves; order Passeriformes; genus Aleadryas; species Aleadryas rufinucha. The sequence continues at coordinate 350,763 of VZTH01010711.1, forward strand.
ATAATCTATGAGCATTTGTGTTGAGGCTAGAGGTCCACATGCCAATATCAGGGCACGGAAGACAAGAGCTCTCTGGATCTTTCACCACTGAATCAGAAAATACATTTTTCCATTGGTAGAAAGCCACCTTCCTGTCATTCCACTCTGAAACAATTTACGAGAAAGCTGATGGCCAAAAGCACCAGAGCCAACGAGGTTCGATCCTGTGCTTATAAAATGAGGCTTTCAGAGACTCCCTGGGCTCTCTCACAGCCTGGTCAGTCTCTGCAGGGAGCAGGACCTGGAGATACGCACCTCAGACACATCCGTGAGCTCTCACAGTCCTGGTCAGCCCACTGAAGGCAAGCTCTGCTCAGTCCTGGCCCAGCTGAGGTGCAAATGAGGATCTCCACTGCTGCTGTGGGACCACAGGAAAAAGGGAAGGAAAGGGTATATTTCTTACTTGTCATGCAAAAGGATACTGATTTTCCCTGCGTGCTGTTGTCCCTTACGAGGGAAGGTGCTACAACAAGGAAACTGTTCCTCTCATAACTTCCATTTGACTAACACTTTTCTATGAGTGGCCTCCTCATAGACTTGGAAGCTAAACTTACTAAGGTTTCAAATTTTATCTTAACAACAACTTTGAGTTAGGTTTTAAAGAAGAAATAAAAATACAGAATAGGAAAATCAGTATTACTCCGTTTTCCAGCTGGAGTGGGTTTTAGACAATCAAATTTCAATCATTTGTTTTTATCTATAAAATAAAAAAAAAATCAGACCCGTGTGGGTACAAATACTAGTTGAATCAGGAACTAGTACTTGGAACATGGTACTTCAGATCCCAAATGATTTGGTTTTAATTGTAAATAACACAAGAGTCATGCATGGCTCGGTGCAAAAGGAACTATTACAGAGCAATTTTTAAAACCCTACCAGCAAAATTATGTGTAAAGGAAATTTTGACAGGATTTAGCTAGCCAATGGACTTTTTCTACACCCATCAGCCAGAATCACTATTGGCCACACTCTGGTTGCCATAATTGTTATGTACTGGTGAAAGAATATGCCAATAATAACAGCTTGAGTAGGGCTAGAAACCATTACTACTGCTGAATGCACAAATACCATTAAAAGACTAATCAACTTACAAAACAGTAAATATTCATCTTTTAAAGGTGCAATATCACTCACATCTAACTGAAGTTTAAAATTAGATTTCATTTCAGCAAGTTTTCCACTAAAGAGACCCCAGTTTGACAAGGTCAGGTGTTGTGAATGTGTATAGATTGCCACAGATGCCTACCCTATTTGTTTGTTTCTCCTCATGAGCTCTATCTTCTTCTACTCCAGAGACACACTTTCCTGTGATTAATTGCTTCTATTGTGTTCCAGAAAACTGCAGGTCTCCCAGGACACTAGGTTTCTAGATTCTAAACCTCAGAACACAATATTTATCAAATACAGATATAGAACAAAGAATTCTGAATGTAACATCAGGGCAGCTTAGCATGTATTCATTAGCAGCTTTAGAAAAGTGGAAAGGGAACTATGATTTATGTTCAATATTTACTCTTATATAAGCACCTTCTAATATAGCTTATTTCTACCATACATTTGTCCTGATAATCTCAGTAGAGAAAGGAGTGTGTTCGAAGAAGATTGTTTTGATTCCTCATAAAATTAGGTGGGTTTTGAATTTCTTTTCTTAGATGCAATTGAAGAGAAACAAAGGCTGGCAGCTCACTGGCCAGCTCATGTATTGACTGCATGTTTGAAAACAAGATTGAAAAGGGATTACTTTTAGACTCTCAGAGAGGAGGTATTGTAATGGAGGGGTCATGTTTCAACTGCACTCTTGTGTACATCCCTCCAGAGAGATCCAACCAACACCTGTAATGCTCACTCGACCTCCAAGAACACAGGAATTTCTTATCAACAACAGCTGCTGCAGAGAAAGCTGAGAGACACAGAAGGGGTGTCTACTTCTGTGTTCTGCAAAACTACCTGTGAACTATGTCCTGGCACTGGTGTCCAGGTAGGACTACCACTCCAACAGTGCTAATTCCAGAGCTGCACAGAGACTGCTGAGAAAAGTAGGGCAGGATACACTAAATGTTGATCTCTGCTTTGTGCTTGAGGTAATTTTCTTCTGCCTTTGCAGAAGGACCGGAGTGTTTCTATTAGCCAGTTTAATGTCCATGATAAGGAAATTTTGAAAGCCATATGCTGTCAAAGCTACCAAGGACAGTCTGCAATGGCAGGCTGACCAGTGCCATTTATATTTAGGGGCTTTGAAGGCATGGTGCTTCAGCCCTCATATTATCAACCATGACTATTTGCACAAGTGCTCTTAATAAAACTCTACCTCCAAATTCACAATAGCAGCTAATAAATTAGTAGCATAACATCTGCGTTATTTTTGGGCCTTTTCTACAAAGCATTGTTCCTATAAACATAGTTGTAAGCCATTCTCACGAAGAATGAGAAAGAAAACAGGCACAAGTAATTATTGAGAAACATCTGAAAAAAGTTCCAAATGCTATTGCAGCCCAGCACCCCTCTGTGGGAGAAGGTAACAGAGAGGGAAGTGCTGCTGAAGCCATTTTGCCTCAGTTAGGAAAGAACACTTAGTTACTGGTTGAAAAGTTGCACAGATGGGCTTCCATAATGGGAAAACCTGCACTGACATTAAGCATTCAGGGACCAAAGTGCAGTGGACTTCTTCAGAGGGCAGGGAGAAAGAAGAAGAGCTCTAAAAAGGTTCAGTGCAACATTTAGACTTTTTTTTTTTTTAAATTAGAAGACAAGAAATAGTTGCACATCCTCCTTTTCTTCTAATCGTGCATTATGATGTTAAAGATTCAAAGTTGTACTAAGGGTTTTCTTACTTCTTCTTTCTTGTTTTTCATTGTGTCTTCCATAAAAATATGATATCAATCATACAGTAAGCTTTTCTCTCAGAAGTGCTATTAAACATGGTACAGTTAGGAAACACATATCAGACACTGGTATTTCCACAGAAATAAATACATACTGAAGTAGTATCACGGAGCATTAGAAGGGATAAACTAATAGTTTAAGCAAGCTTCTGAATGTTTTTTGAGTTTGGGTCTCTTTTCCTCACCTAATCTGTGTCAATAACGTTAACTAAAAACAGATCTACAAATATTTACCAAGTAAAGCAGAAACACATGCAAGGCACTTCAGAAAGCTCTGTTCAGCAATCCAATATTTGTTTTATTCAGTTCAACACCGATACACTGGGATCCGTGCCAAGGTTATGCATGTTGTTGAATGAATCCCAAAGTGTCCTTTTCCGCTATGTTTTGAATCCCCATTAGTATAGTTCACTGCAACAATAAACCTCACCCGCTTCTCACCCGCCTGGCTCCCTGTGGAGCAATACACACTTTGCTTAAGAACCTACATCTACACAGAAACACACTGATAATGCATTCCCAGCAGAAGACTGGCAATCATATCAGGCAAATAATAATTAACACAAGTCATTTCAGCTGGAAACAAGATTGCAAATACATATAGCAGATAGGTTCTCTCTTTCAAAACACCAGCGAACCCATCGTGTAGGTAGAACTGCGACCAAGAGGAGAATTTGACACAATTACTAAAACCTTGGGGAAACCCGAGGCTGATGAGTTTCCCAAGTCTCAGAAAATACAGGTGAAACCCATTTCACTAGTAGAACTGGATAGTTCTAGTAAGAATGATTTTACAAGCAGATTTCATCAGCACAGAGGCAAATCCTGCCTCTTTGACATAGAAATAAAAGCAGCAGAACTAGAAGCGCTCATCTTTTCAAGACAGCAGGATAATGCTTCTTTCTCTATGTATATCGCATAGTCTATCCCACGCTCTGCTATTTTCACCACTAAGTATACAATAACTGATGAGCTGCCAAGTAGCCTGTGGGCAAGGATTATCCTCCCCCAGGTCAGGCCATCCAGAAGTCCTAAGGATTCTTGAATGTTACAAGTCCTGCAATAGCAGAGTAAGTTTATATTCGTTCCGCTCAGAAAATCTGCTCAGAGAGGTTTATTTGCCTTCTATAAATAAGAATGTTTCATCCACCCAGTATGTTTCTGTGTTATCATCACTTATATTAATACATGATGCATAAAAAACTTCACTGGTTGATATAAAAATTAACTGTCATAAAACAAACACACTGCAAAATCTGCTTTCTTTATAATAAAGAGAAACTCCACCCTCACTCATCCCTAACTTGCAACTTTTTTTGTTCTTTCATTTGAGAACATTTGAGCTCCGGTGCTCTCATGCCCCTTGTGAGCTCACCATCCAATTACCTATCATCACCCAGTAGTGATTCACACCCTGAAGTTAGATTTAGTAGTTTGAAAATTCATTTCCAGCAAAGTTCAAATGAAACAGGTCAAAGGGACACACCACTGGTAACTCTGAGAGCACAGATGTTTAGCAGAGACAAGTTTAAATTTCATTCTGGCAATAGTTTAGCCTTTGAACTCACAAAGAGCTTAGCCTGTTTAGCAAGAGAGTATTCACGACAATTTTGTTTTCATATATTTGTTTGAGTCAGTAACACTTAAAAAAAGAGCAGTGTGTTATTAAAAAAAAAAAGTGAGAAATAACTTTGTAAAAGTAGTGTAGAAAATTAGTATTATATATACTAATACCCATCCATACTTCTGTGTCAGTACAGTACTTAAGTACCTGCTTATGTCTCTCAGCTAAAGAAATAAGTTAGAAACATGCCTTTGTTAGGAGACTGATAGGAAGGTGTAAATTAAAATTCAGAATAAAATATAAATATTAGTCACACTGAATAATTCTACAATGGTAATACCATAAGTCAAAGTTGAAGACACCCCTATAAAATTACAGAAATTACACTAAACCATGACCTTCTATGTTCTACAGACCCTGACACTAAATGCATTATGACACCTACCCTCTTGTTTGTTCCTTGATCTGTGGCTAAGGAGCAGGGCTGGGTTTGAGAGATCTGCATCATATACCAGATGACAATGTACAATTCTTTGGGGATCATGCCAGGTCTCTTTTAACATTCTTCCCACCCATCAATTGCACTCCTCGTTGAAATATTGCAGTGCTAAATCTCTTGTGAACTGCATTGAGATCCTGTGGAGAAATGTTATTATAAGTAAAAGATGCACCTTCAAGGACTGATACCAGTTAATGAAACAAGAGAAGCCAAATTGAGGTAAAATTGTCCTTGCCAGAGGAGTATTTAGTCCACTTTATAAATATTGACCTCTTCAATAAGCTCAAATAAAAAGCAAAGGATCCTTCTACTATTGTTGGGCATGTTTAAAAGCTCTGGTTTGCATAACACAGTGAGGTTGCTATTACCTTTTTTCTCCAATTAAAAACATACTATAATGTCATGTACATGAGATCAAAAATAATTCAACTTCATTTGAAAGTACTTATCTCATAGAAAATTGCAAAAAATTTTCTTATACACTGTGGGGAAAGTAGATGACTTATAAGGAAAATATTGAGTGTATTTAGTGTATTTACAAAAGAGATCCCAGATTGTCTGATCTTTCTATCTTGTTGTGAACATACAAAGAAATAGATTAGCATGATTCACTTTCCAGAAAAATTCAGGAGAGGATAAAGGACAGCACAATGCTTCTTTCTCTAGTAACATAACCTGTGGAAAGGGTACAGTGTTAATCATTAACTCAGGTTTGAATTGAAGCAGTTAGAATAGTAAATTTAAAGATATATTCTTAGAAAGTAAATTCAAATTCTAAATCACTGAATAGTGGAGGACTACTACTAATAGAAGAAACAGCAATGCCTTATTACTCTCAAATCTGGAAATTGGAACACCTTTCTCACACACTTGTATTCAGATATCTACTCTGGTCTGTATACTGCCTAAGAATTTAAAGGATATAAACACATCTTATGCTTTGTGCCTCACCTTGTGAATGGCACCTAAGTTCCTTTGTGATTTCAGGCAAAAAATTGAAACATCTGTTGGACAAAGCCAAAGTAGTTTCAATATTTTCTATTTGGTTTTGATTGTACTCCAAAACTCTCCTTCAATAACAGAAATATTTTCTAACTCCTGGAAAAGCATTATTCTACTTTAGGGGATGGGAAGAAGGGGAAGGAGAGAAAGCAGGTTTGGCAAGTAAGGTTAGGTCAGTTGCTGGATAAAATACTATAAAATTACTATGGGGACGAAAATTTTAGCAAGATCTGTTGAAATAGGACAAGAGGTAATTTTAAAATGAAGATGGGTTGCTTTAGACTAGATAAGGACTACATTTTTCTACAGTGAGGGTGGTGAAACACTGGAATAAGTTGCCCAGAGAGGTGGTAGAAGCCCATCCCTAGAAACATTCAAGCTGAGTCTGAACAGTGCTCTGAGCAACCTGATGTAGTTGAAGACGGCCCTGCTCACTGCAGGGTGTTTGGACCTTCAAAGGTCCCTTCCAACCCAAACTATTCTATGATTTTGTGCTGTGAATGTAAATATATAGCCAGTAACAAACAAGCTAATGGATAACTTAGAGTCTCCAGAGTAAAGTGACCAGGCACAAACTTTCATATGATATCTCAGTCTTTGGATTTTTATCATAGGGTGCAGTGAGATTCCAGGAAGAAATCCTATGAGCTGAGCAGAAGGGTATTTGATTCAGTGCTTTTGAAGATGGAGTCTGCTTTCATGAGTAGGTTTTCTACGGGAGATTATTTCAATCTGCTATTGATTGCAGTAAACATAGTATTTCTCTAGTATTTCTCATAGTATTTCTCATAGTATTTCTCTTCAGTTTTTGTGTTGAAATGGCATCAGGTTAGCTGAAAGTGTTACAAATTCTATGTTGGTAAGAAGAGGTGGAAGTTAGGTATTTTCCTGAGTTTCACCATTTTAAGCGGTTAAACATAAGGAAACACAGAGGCCTCGTGGTAATAGTTAATTTCTGACCAGTACTAATTTAACATATATCTTATTTCACAAGATGTTAATGTAAACCTGAGGGTGCAATTATACCCTTTAAAATGTTTTTCTTAAAATGAGATACTATTTAAACAAAGGAATATTAAGCATCAAAATTAGATTAAGCTGAACTGTTAAAGAGTATTAAGAAAAATACCAAAAAGCCAGCATAGATCTGATCCAGGGAAAAATGAAGTTCTGTGGCCATGAACCAATAAAAACTCTTTGGACTGTATATTTTTTACGAGTATTCTGGATTCAGAAGAATAATTCTGTTTCTTCTCTGCAGCCCAGATACTAATTGGAGTCCATTACCACTTTTTTCAACAGGAACACTACAATGCCTTCCAAACGAAAATCAACCTCTTGAAAGTTTCACATTTCATTGTCGCTTTGTAGTGTGGTTTCAAATCCCATTGCATGAAAGGCAAAACCATAAATATTAAAATGGAGCAATAAAACATTTTCATATATTCCATTACAGTCCTGGGAGGCAATGAAAATGCTGAACTTTACTGGTGTCAAGGAAATTTTATACCATACAGCACCTTGAAACACCTGCTCCTTCCTTTCTATACATGTGGTAGTTAACTGTGCAAATCTAGTAGCCAATGGAAATTAGCTGAACATATCAAAATCTCACTAATACATGTCATGATAAACAAGAAAAACAGTGAAACCAACCTCTAAAAGAATACTTGTAGTTATGTGAATAAATTATCTGCTCATTGACCTAGTTTCAGTCTAGTAGGGAAATTCAGTCATATCCAAGGGGAAAAAATAAAAATCAGGACTTAAATATACTCAGAACAATTTTTAGCTATGGCATCTTTCATCTCATTATTTCGTACTAACAGTAATCCTACACGTGAATACTTATTCCCTTTTATATGGAAAAAATACATACAGGCACATTAAGAACAGTAAATACAGATGCCAGTATCCAGGCCATGACTGAACTATTTCAAGCATGAATAAAGTTTTCTCAGTTAAATTGTGCTAGGGACCCATTCTTTGAAGTTTCTACCACTACCTCAATGAATCAATTCCCCCTTTTCTGAGGGACTAGGAGGCAGGATATACAGAGTCTTACAGAGATGTCACAGAAAACTGGGGGAAAAAAGAATGTAAAGCCCTTACCTTTTCTCTAGCTAATCAGATGATCTACTTCTTTAAAACAAACAAACAAACAAACAAACAAACAAACAAACAAACCAACTAAACAAAAACCAAACAACCCAAACAGATTTGGCTGAGGATGATGCAAGAACATATTACAGAAGTTAAATCAATTACAGTGGTTTACAGTACACCATCTCTTAATCACAAAACTATCCTTTTCTCATGAAGATGTTTTGCTTCCTCAGAAAAATAAAATCAGAAAATAGGCCCACAAGGTCAGAAAACTTGTAAATACAATGGGATTCTAGCACTTTAAAGGACTAAACTGTGATTACCTATTTGAGTAACCTGTAGGGGAGCAATCCCTCTAACACGGTGCACAGTAAAGTAGCGAGAAAGCACCAACCTAACAGGTCTAACCTAATAAATAAAATCCCACACGCAGTAAGAAACAGACCCCACAAGACTGAATTGAGTGATATATTTCTGATTTTTGCAAATAAAATTGGTAAGAAGACTGATTTTAAATACAAATATCTGGGTACAATATTCAATAATGCTGGCACTTCTACAAAATAGTATCACCAGTTGAAAGCACTGAACAAAATGTAACTTGATTTTTTTGAGGTATTTACAAGAGAGACAATTGCCTCTAAATGGGCATCAGTTTGGAAAAGTGAAGTTTGAATTAAAAAGTAATACAAGTCAGTCTGGGATCATTTTAAAGCCCGCTGTTGAAAAATCTCTTGTAGGTTAGAAACAGAGAGGGAAGTTTGACAGAATACTGAAGTGTTAGAGGGCAGTTGTTTAAGTTTAATCTATCACATAACAGATGAAAATTCAGATGTCAACATAATAGATAAGAAAGAACATGGGCTGATTAGATAAACAGATTAGTAGATCATTTAGACTCAGATGAGATGAAAACATTTTAATTTATGTTACTAAGAGAATTATTTATCTTGGCAAAGGGCTAACAAAAGTTTCTAGAGGAACAATATAGAAAACCTGACATAGCTCCAGTTTAAAGAGAAAAAAATAAGACCAGATCCAGAGTCTGTTCAGTTGAAGGCAAAATTATTTCTAAAGGCATCAGAACGTCACACCAGGGCCATAAAACATGAGGAAATGCCATTATCCAGAGCAGACCTATTCTGGCATGCCATTCACTTTCTGACAAGAGAACTCATTCCATCTAGTTAAAGCCCAAGCACTCAGACATGAGTGAGAGCTAATACTGAAGATGAGAGCTTCAATACCACTTGAGGATTTGGTTTTAATATTCAACTACCTGGCAGGCCTGGAATCCATATCTCCTTGCCAGAAGCCCAGATCAGTAACACAACACTGGGGAGGAGACAGAGGTCTGAAAACACCATGGGGCAATGCTCTGGCTCAAACTCGACAAGACACAGAGGAAAACGGTGTTTTAAATCCTACCAGTCCTCCACATTGGAAGTTGTAAGAGAATAACTCCAAAAGAAATCCTGCAATAGTATTTTTGTGGGAAAGTCAAGGGCTGAAAAAAGGGTGACTTTATATTAATTCAGGCCCTGAATAGAATACAATGTGGGAGATGTGGTCAGACTGAATACAAGTGAATATTTTTTGAAGTTCATTTTTAAAAAATAAAAAAACAGAATTTGTCTTCCATAACTTCAATATTATGTATAAAATTGAAGTCCCATTTTTATTTGCAATAATTAGTGTTCATTTTAAAAGCAAATTATAATTTCAAACCAAATACTTCAAAGACACTAAATCAGAAAAAGGCAGAATAAAACACAAAGGCTTTACTGAAATTGCATATTTTTTGGGGGATGTTGTTTTAGTATTCTTATAAACTAGCCATAGAGCACCTACATCCTTTAGCATAGACTTTGCTACATGTGCTTTCCCATGACACTGTCATTTCAATATAATAGCACTTCGGAGGCATTTTTCGCAACAACGTGTGGCAGAATACAAACTATAAATTAATGTAATCCAAGCCTTCACTGCTGACAGTAAATGAGTCAGGTTTTTTCCCAAAGCAGAGTTTTTATCCTGAAAACAAAGATTAACCTCTGACCTTTATAATTAATCAGCCTTTAAAACTCTGGTAATACAAGGCATCCTTAAGAAAATACATTTCTTTCATCTCTGTGTGCTGGTGTTACATAGTTTTTCCTGGACAAATTGGCAACTTCTGACTCACTCGTATTTATGAGAAAGACTCTGAGTAGGCAACTTCTAGCACTGGTTCTCAGCATTATATTTCCTCCTCTATGAAAATAAGGAAGTATATTACGTAAGAAAACAACAAAAGGGGAATAACTTATTGCCCTTTTGGGTAGTCTGGGATATTTACAAATCTACATCCTTGCTGACGCAGTAAAAATACAAACTAGTAATCTTGAGAGACTTACTGTCCCCAGGGCAACACTGTTTTTAATTCTTTTATTGTTATTTATCTAGTCATGGGAGAACCACAGTCTGGAAGGACTCACTTCAGTTAATTCATGTTCCATCCATAAATGAGCAGATAAAAGTTACAGTGAGACTTATGAAACATTTGCTTCCCTTTTTGGAGGCCTGTAAACTGTTGCATATGCAACAGCGGTACCAAAAAGACGCAGATGTCATTTTGTTTCCTGCAAGTTCTTCCACTTATTAAAAGGAATATTCCCCCTTTTTCTGTGCTGGAGGAGCACTTTCATTCCCAGCCAGAGAAGAGCTCTAGGTAGTGCTCAGCACCTTCTCTGGCTGCAGAGTCCTCACAGCAGAGGGTTTCCTCCTTCTGTTACTTGCCATGTTGCAATAGTGATTAGTATTTTCAAACACCTTCAGGAGGCAGGTATTCAAACCAGAAGATTTTATTAAAATCAAACCAAGCAAAAGTAACTATTCCCCAATCTTTGCCAATCCTGTACTTCATAGTTAAAAATTCAGAAACATGAAACTGATAAAAAAAACAGGAGACAGTAAGGACACTATAATACTTTTAGGGTAAAGCTCTTCGGTTTTTAAGCAAGTTGGATCATTTTGAAGGGGCTGTGACACATTCAAAATCAGAATCTATCCTCCTTGGAAAGTGACAGAAAGACACAAATCCCACTGATAGTTCAAGCCCCTGTCTTCCAGGCCACTTCCACTGCTATTTACTCAGATGCTATATCTGAGTTTGTTCATCTAAGTCATGATTATAATACGTGTGAGATGAAAAGGTCAGTGTGAGTCATGCACATGTTTTAAAGTGTGGTTAGAGTTTTATACAAAAATTGTTGCTCAAGTCTTTATTCTTTAGAAACCCCAAAAAAGCAAAAAGCTGCCATAATACTAGCAACAATTATTTCAGTTTTGATCATTTCAGTGATAACAGTTTTCATCTGTAGGACTGAATCTCTGATGTGTGCTTGCTTTTATGGACTTCAGATTAGAATTTAATTTTTAACTTCACAATTGTGCATTGAACAAAACACTTACTAACTTACTCCTTTACTAAAATAAAATTCAAAGAAAAAAAAAAAAGGACAATCCTGGATAAAAGAATACACACCCTTTCCGTTTAGAATTGGCCACTCCTAACTATTTTTGAGCAAAACCAAATGCAGTGCGAAATGCTCTCCCAGACAACTGAATTTCCATAACTCCGTACCAATGAAATTACAATGCCCTTTTAGATTTAGAGAGTAATAGCCTAGAACTACCTGAAATAATCAGAATTGCTCATGATCATATCACAGATATGATGCTAAGCTTTTGTTGCGTGTGCTCCAAATGCACACAAAGCAAATTCACAGCTTTTGCAAGCAGCAGCACAGCTCACTCCTATCCTCCTGACTCAGAAATGACGTAGGGGATTTCCATGCTATTATTAAGCACAATTAATTTACTAAATCTGAATTTGCCATTATGAAAAAGTACTGATCAACCAAAACTTCAAATTCTGATAATGTTTTTCATTTCCTTCAAAGTTTAAAGTATTAAAACCACTAAGGATACAAGGGCTGTTCAAAAACTTGGCTCTAGGGGAAATATTTCTACCTTTAATACTTAGGAATTTATTCATATCTGAATAAGACCATCTGACATTTCAGAGACACCTCTGACCACCCCTGTAGTTTTATAGCATTACTCTACATACCACAAATAAGAGCTGATCCAGTTAGTGAAGAGAAAAAAAAAAACAACCAAAAAAACTTCTACTCAGACCACTGGTAAATGAATGGGGATCCCCTTTGACTGTTCTATATAAGCTCTGTTAAAAATCTTCACTCAGAAAATTTCCTGTTAATAAAGGCACAATCTAAAAATAACAGATGATACATTTGAGAAATGTTGTGCTCTCAAATTAATCCATATTCCCAGTAAGATATATTCAAATGTAATTCAAACTCACCAAGATATATCCAAACATATCCGTAACCCACTTTTTATTGATACCTTTTAAAGGAAATGAAAATATTTTCCTTATACTCATGTTTATGCAGCTACGGTACTTTTGATGTCCAACTTACTGGAAAAGGTGAACAGTGCCAGAACAAAAATATCTACAAAAACTTTATATGATTTTGAAATGCCAGATTAGAAATATAATTTCTGAGCTCTTCTTGTCCAAATAGACTGGATATTAATACCTAGCAATGTTAAAATGTAGAACACACTGGTTGATATGAAATTTATGTACATTTTTTTTCACAAGCAAGAGAACAAAATTATATTTATCTAAAAAAAGAACCCTTTGGCTTTTAATTTCCTTCACTTACTTTAACTGCCTTTTCAAAAATTGTTTCTATTCCCCCTTTATAGTAATAAGATTTAGATTTCCTGAATAAACAGCGAACCTACATATTTCCTTATTTATAGCTCAGGCATGAACAGCAAATGATCAAGGTGTCTGGCCCTTAAAATTGTTTTTATATAGTACTTTTTCTTCCTAAGAGCAACTCCAAGTTATCCATATGTTTTCTTATCTTCAGAATGAATTAATTAATAAGAGAGAAGTCTTGGAAATAATCAGATGATAAAAAATACATGTAGAATTGGTTTCATAGAAAGAGTTAGAATCAGCCATTACAACACATACATCAACTTTAAGCACTATATTTCACAATTATTCATTTTAGTATACCTACAATGTAAAATGAGTAGATTTCAAGGTTGGAATTTGTTACACAGACCATCAAGTCAAAAATACGTTGAGCAAACTTACCTTAAAAATGTAAAAAGTCAAGAAGATTGACTTGTGAAATTATGACAATTAATAAATTGCCAAAATATACAAAGTACAACAGATTGATTTACTTAGTGCACATCCAGAAGGTCAAAGATGCTTGTAATTGCTGCATTTATTCATTTACCCAAACCTTTGAAAATACTGCTTTCTTCCCTTCCATTTATTTTCACTTCTTTAAGGTATGCCACTTTATCATTGCTAAGAAATATCACAACTCATTCATTTTCAGAGAGTTAGGATGATGAGGAAAACTCACAATGACCCTGACGATGAAAATTTCAATAGTATTATAGAGGAGAATATTCTCTCTTTTGCTGTGGCATTCCTCATGCAGCTGTACTAATCTTACTTTATCTGACACCTAGCTGTGTCTAGAAATAGCCTTAGGTTTGACCATTCCCTTTACTTCTTAAGGTATTTCTGCAGCACTCTTCTGCTTTCCTGGTGTTCAGAAACAAATGTATTCATGTAGCTATTATCACATTTAATTACACAGAAATTAATATAATCATTGCAGATAAATAAATCCTGTCTCTTCTTATCACAGGTCACAGGTCAAAGTTCAGGCCTTACATGGGCACTAATCTCTATATTGTATCATAAATTTTTCTTTCACTAGAAAAGTTTATGTTGACTTGCATTTTCCCAGACTAACTCCACCACCTCTATACTACCAAGAAATTGTTAAATTTCCCAGATCTCATTGTATAATTCCCTAGTGCTCCAGGTTTTTTGCCAGTAAAAGCATCTAATTTTCTTACTGCCTCAATAAGAAAGCTACTGCCCAGATCATTACTAGTTTCACTGACTGCACAGTAATAAATAAACTTTCATCAGCATTGTAGATTTATAGGTTGCTTCAGCTTGTAGACAGCATTAGTAAACATAGATTTCTCCTTTGTTAACCATTTTTCTCTCTCTTGTTTCTGGTTTTTGTAATACTTGGAGAAGTATGTGATGGTGTCATGTACTGCTACACACAGACATGCAGCCATGCAATTGCAAGTCTTATATTCAAATTAGCACAATGAAAACATCCAGATTTTAAAATATGTGAGCTTGCTGTTCAGGTCACTAGCTACCACTGCAAGTAATTCTCCCTCACAAGAAATGTGTGCTGGGCTTGGAGAACAGGTTGGAAAAGTGGTAGATGAAGAAATTATTTTTTTAAAAAATTGAAAAACTAGAACCAACAACCAAAAAAAAAAAGGAAACAACCAAACAATAAAAACCCCACAAACCTCAAAGCTTTTTTTTCTGCTACCTGTCTGAATCCATTCTGAGTAAGATGGAAGAATTTGACTGATTGGAATGCAGCCACCTGCAAAACCTGTTCCAACCAACAAACATTTCTAATGAGATGTTTATTCCACTTTCGACAGAGTAATTTTATTTTAGCAGCAACCTCTAGTAACCTGAAGAAGTTGCATTTAATCTGGATGAAGGCATGTTTTAATGTGGAAGTATTTTCTTTAGCTGGCAGCCATATAATTTCATGCTGCTATGAAGATTTTTGTACAGTAAAGTTAGACTTTGACTGCCTGAAGAATAAAACTGGGCCTTTCTTTCTGTGTAGGTTAAATTTCCACAAATCAATAATGCTAGTTCAGCAAGAAGTAGAAGTAATTAAAATCCAAATCCTGATCCTTTCCTTTACCTCTTCTCCCCTCCTCATTCCCCCGAGTGAAAAAAAAAAAATTCAGGCAGTTATGTTTCTACTTTCCAGATGTGAACAACTGGATTAAATTCTATGGAGAGCTTTTAAAAAATCATAACAAGTCAATGGGTCACGGCCTTCACAGCATAAAGGGAAAAATGCTAAGGCCTCATTGCTGAGACGAAGCAACATGGCTGCAGCAGCTGCAAGGTCACAGAGACTGAAACAGAACCATGGAAAAGAAACCACAGCCACAAGAATGACAACAGAAATTACTTGTAATTATTTTCTCCATCACAGCAATTGGAGAACTGCATTCCTTTTTATAGCGAAGCTGGCTCGATTGCTATACCAGCAAAATTTTTTTCCTGGTTTGGGAATGAAAAGGTTTTCCCCACCTCTGTGAAGAGTTTTAGATATTTGAGTCCAGATCATTGAGAAGGTTCAACAGTGCAAATAATGCTCTCTGAAACATGTGAAGATTATTCATTGCAACAGTTATTCATGTTGAAAATAAAAGTGCCTGGGATGAAAGAACAAGATAGACAACACAGGAGATGTTACCCAGAAATTTCAAAAGCAGTTTTCCCTCACCAGCTTGGATTCCTCCTGCAAGTTCTGTGAAAGGCAGACAGATAAAAAAAGCCTATACTCTCAGCAGAAAAGTCTGATCCTTCTCCCCTCACCTCTTTTGAAGAGGCTAAATAAAGATAAGGCATGAGCAGCAGCCGTAAGGTCCAGGGTAAAGCTGCATGAATACCACAAAAAGCTTTGTGAAAAGGTATTTGAAGAGGAAGCACGAACTCCCTTAACATTTATGACTTGGACTTTCTGTGAACAGTCTTAATAATAAAATTGTCGATTTTATCCATACAGACACCTTTGATAAATACTAGATTTCTTTACATGACTATAAATAACACTATGCTTTTTAAGTAAACCAGCATATATGATCAAATCTAAATGCAATTTTTTTTCAAGTAAAAATCAGCTGATTTGCCAAAATCTAAGTAGCAGCATGTTCAATTGTTCTACTTTTTATACAGTGTCTGGGACTTAAAAACAAGAAAGACATTTCATAAGACCTTTTATTGTGTTGTACTGAATAAAGGTAAGAAACACAAAATGCACCACTCAGTAACTGGTTCTTTTTTAAATTCTTTGGTTTCTTAAGGAACTTCATATGCTTAAATTCATATGAAAGTATAAAGGTATAAAAAGGTACCAAAAGTGCACCTTTCTTTATCTGGAATTGTATCTTTCTAATGAGATACTAAATTAATTAGATGAACAAATCACACTGGCTTTGAGTAACATTTTTCTGTATATTAACTTGCATTCAGTGCACAAAGAAGTAAATGTTTCTTGAACGTACTTGCTGTTTCTGTAATGAAATTCTGTAATTACATATACCTAATACGTTTATTGTTACTAGCAATAAGAATTTAATGTAAAAAATTTACACTTCACATCAATTAACTGTTGGACTTGACCATGTTAGTGGTCTTTTCCAACCTAAACGATTCTATGATCCTACAATAATTAATCCTGGTGAGAAGATATATATAACAGCAACACTATTTCATACTAAGCACTTCAATTCTTAAGAAGGCTGCAGCGAGAAATGGCTAAAACTATAATCCCTTCAACATGTTCTTTCCATAAAGCTTTTCCTTTAGAGGTTTGCTGTGTGGAGTGCCTGAGTGCTTCGCCACCCCTGGCACGTCCACCCTGCAAGCGCAGGAGTGGCCGTGGTGGTCCCACATCATCTCAGCACTGGTGCCTGTGGCGCCTGACAGCAGCACAACCACGCCCTGGGAGAAGGACAAGGGATGGGTGTGGATGGGCTAGGCCAGCACAGTGCAGCTGAGGGCAACTTGTGCTCAACCAACAAGACTTAGGTGGATAAACCAGGTCCAGTACCTTGCCAGGATTTTTATTACTGCATGAGACTTTCTTTTGGCTTTTAGCTATATCCATTTTATATGCCAACACAGGGGTGGAGAGCAGACAAAACTGTCTGGCTTTATCAACCCAGAGAGAGATCACTGGGCTTTTCCCATTTAAGGAAAGAGCTCTTCTCTTACAAGTAGAAAATAGACAAGAAATTTTGTCCTTGGTGATTCTGCATTTAAAATGCTAAAGGTTTTCTTATGATTACAATAAGAAGGGTTTCTTATTATTTCTCTAGGAGACAGAAGTCACCTACTGAGCTTTTAAATTCTTAAACTAGAATTCAAGTTTTGAGCTAGTTACCTACATCCAAGGCCAGATCACAACTCACTGCCAGCTGCCAGACTCACTCTTATTTTATGCCTCTGTCGTGATCTAAGGATTCATCATAATTTCTTTTAAAATATAGTATACCTAGTAATTTTGCTATGTGCTCAACTCCATTAGCATGCTCATTCCTCAGAAATCTTTGATCATGTAAAACTGGCAACAGCTGTTTTACAGAAAATCAGTTCCAATGGTACTAAATGAAGATAATTCACTGTCCATAACAGTCTTATTTTCAGAAGCACTTGATTCTTGATTGACTAACTTGTTCTTGCCATGCATCATTCACGCTTTGCCATTAAGATGTTCAAAGTTCTCCAGGATACAAGGCCAGGAAATGTGGCATGTGGCAATGTGATATGCTTGCTGAGCCTCAAGCAAGGGATGGAAATGAAGCAATACCTAAGATTTATTCACATTTTCATGGTAACAAATGTGAACTGCATGTATTTGCCAGCAAGTAATTTAAGTGGAGACAGACAACGATGGGACAAAGTAGAGCATCCTACTGCGGACTCACATACAGCTCTTCTGATATAGGAGTTCAATCTTTACCCTCATCTGACTTGATCTGGCTTATCTTTCAAAAACTCAGCCGAGAAATATGGTAATGACATACAACAGGAACTCCTTTTTAATTATAAGGGTTGTACTGTGTTACATTTTTTGGATTAACTACTTAAAATTAGAAGGAAACCTGAGTATGATCCAACAGCATCTATACAAGTGTAACAACTGTAAGTGCTCAGCCCACTGTTCACTGAAGCTGGAGAATAAAGATACTTAACAACTTTTTAATTCTTAATAGAAACTGAACTGAGGTTTAAGGAAATATGTCCCCAATGCAGAGTCAGTCCAAAATAATGTCAAGAGCATGAGAAAAAACAATACTTTTTGGCAGAAAGGTTGCTTATAACATGATCTCTACACAGTACATTGTTTGGAGATTTTTGAACAATCAGCTTTGATTTAAAAATATGAGTAAATGTCAGTTCTGTGTGCGACACATAGGTTAGTGGTTTACCCTCTGGCAAGAATGTGAAGTCCTGTAAGACTAGAATTCAATCCGTAAAAGAAATATTTATTGTTCAATGTAAAGGTAACAGCCAGTCTTCCATCATCACCTTTGTCATCCTTCAGCAAGGTGTATTCTGAGAATAATTCAATCACACAGAAAATTACATTGACCTGGTGTTTCGATTTACTTTCCAAATTTGTGAATTACCTTTCAAATACTCTTTTCAGGAGCACCTTTACAACTATTGTGTCACTTGGAATTGAATTCAGGCGTAGCACTAGCAAGTAAATACCACAGACATAATTTTCAAGAGTAAGTTTAGGGTCAAATTTCAATTTGATGTGGATGCCAATCTTTAAATCAACCTCATGCTAAGCCACTGCAAAGAAAAATAGTCTTGCTCTGGCCTTGTTTCCATATTAATGCCTTTTTTCACTAATGACATACTCTTGAATCCCATGCTAAAAATCTTTTATTTACATTTATGCTTTTCCCTTTTTGAATTAACTTTTCACCTGCTTTCTGCATCTTACAGTAGTAGAGTTAAGATAAAATGTTATTTCATTTTGGCATTTTTATTAAGAGAACTGAAAATGTCATGTGAGATTGTGAACACTTGTGGTTGGCCTCTGGCAGATGTTTTTAGATCTTAGACCAAAAAACTCATCGGAAGGTCGTTAACAGAACTAACAATTTTAAAGCAACTTGCTTTCATATGTCTGATGCAGGAAAACTTTATGACCATGTTGGAAAGTTAATCTTTCTTGGCTTTCTTCAGCAGAAAGTTCTGACTGCAGATCAATGAAGCTCAAACTTGCATTAACAGCATCCAACAGCAGGGTATAGTTGAACCAGCAGCACAAAGAGAGGCTATTCTTACTTTCAGCTCTGTGAGGAATCAGCTGGATTCTTTCCTTTGACTCTTGATTGCTCTGACATTTAAAGGATATTTACCACTTTCTTGACAAAACTCTAAGATTGACAATACCTATAGCAAGTGCTTAGGATCCAGAAATTCACTGACAGAAATAACACTGAACAAGTATAAAGTGACACTTTCATTTTCTTTCCTACTTAAATAATTATTTTTACAGACTTTCTTGCAACACACAAGATACTTGTCAGCATCTTGAGGTACTGAAGTTTTAGAGTTCTGTATCTAATAGTGTTGCTAGTGAGTGTTAAACTCACTGACTGTTGAATTTCTGGTACACTGAAGTTTGACCTTTCCTGACAAGATCCTCCAGCTGAGTACAGATTAGATGATAGGACAGGATAGGAATCAAACTTCAGAATTATTTCAACAGCATTAATCTCAGATATGTGGTTTAGGTGACATACAAATTATATAGAAGAGACTTGATTTTACACATCTTGAACAGAAACTTTCTTTCCTGAAACAGAATGGTGTCTAACAGCCAGCTGGAAAAGGCAAGCACATGCCTTAAAGCAATGTCAAAAATGTCAGGAAAATTTTGAGTTTCCGCTAGAGTTCATTTGATTCAAAATGGTTGCCTTGGATTTAGTTATACACTAGCTGCCACCACTAGATGCATGAATGTCAAGTGGAATGAAAAGATCTTTTAATCAGAGTATTTTGGGTGAGTCCTTTTCTTCAGGCAGAGTTACTCTGCTCACTGTCAGCTTTCCAGCAAGAGAAAAATGTCCTTGCTTTAACCTTGGGCGGTCAGCTATTTTCCCTGTACTCAACAGACAGCTGGATTGCAGTGCTGAAGAAAGGGAAGGAAAAGGTCCATTGGCAACAACTATAATTTATCAGAACAGTAAGAACTCTCATTGGGGGAAATGGAAGGCAGCCATCAGCACCAAACTAAACAGTATCAGCTAGATCTGCAACTTCACTTTAGCACCAAGTACAGAGGTTGTACTTCCTATCAACAGTTAGGCAGATAAAAAGGATGAGGGAAAATAGCAAGCATATGTCTTAGCAAATACAATGTGATCACATTTCTGTTAAGTATCTGGGTGGAAAGCTGTAACTGAGAGAATTTCACAAGAATATTCAGAGACTGCTTCTGTTCCAGCTTTTCCAGCTCTTTGCTTCCAGCTCCCCAGTTGTATTACCTTTCCTTTTCCTATTTTTCATTCATCACCCTTTTTTGTTGCTAGTCAAAAGTAGTTTGTTTCATTTGGTTTGGGTTTTCTTCAACAAAATAAGAAGAAAAAAAGTTGAGCAGAAATTTTCCCAAGTATTTCAACAAATTATAAACAGCTCTAGTCATTTCCAGGCTGATAGTCAAAGAGGTACAGCTAGTCTTCTCTCAGATGTCAATCTTTTCAATTTCATGCATCCTTGCTGTAAACCACCATCCCAAGTAAATAATAAATGAATGCATTTGCCATCGTGAAGAAAAAGTGTTATAATCCTGAACTATGGAAACTGTAGAATGGATTAGTAAAAAGCAACACTACAGAAATACTTTGTGTCCTTAATAGCATCACCTATAAGGAGATGCTAATTTTTTGAAATTTTAGAACAATGGAGGAAATTAGAAATGGTGTGGGGAAAATGACATATTTTGCCACTGAGAAATAGCTAGCTAACTGAAGCGAAATTATGTTCTTCAGGAGAAAGTATGCAGACACACTTGGTAGAAACAGAATTCTTCATAAATCCAACGACTGGACAAAATTTAGTTCCAAACTTGAAAATCTCAAATTCGGTAATTTTAAAATTGATTCATTACAGAGTTAAAATCTTCTGTTCTTCTGTTCTTTGGACTTCTATGCATCTCAGCGAGCAATCTTTTTTCCCTAACACTTGGATATAATTAGAGCTTGCTGATTAGAGGAACCACCTTTTCTGCATGCCCAAAGGACCTTGGGGCATCTGCTCTGTGTTCAAAGTTATTAGGGTCACTAATTTACAAACAATAGACTCCAACTGCAACACAGACACAGAATCAAAGTGAATTCTGCAATAATGGGAAGGTTCTATTTATGCGATAATAATATATAACCATAGCAATGGGAACCTTAAAAAATACCTCCACATTACCCATTTCTGTTTTCTTCTACTTAAGTCAGACACCACAGTCATTCATTCGTAATTCAGTATTACTCCCAGAGATGGGTTTCATAGGCAAGAAGGGCCAAATCAGTCAAAAACTCTCAAGGCTCTAGAAAGTCATTTTTACCAAAATACCAAAGAATCAAGGTCTTCATATTTGATATTAGGAAAATTATTGACTTCTCTTGGTCTGAGGTCTTAGGTGTTCCAGTTATTTGCAATGTAGGAGCATGGCATATACTAGTGTATAATACCATACAGGGTAATATCCTTGAAATAAAATTACCTGCTATAAGGTATTCAATATTTCTGTGGAGGTTTATGCAACAAACAAGAATTTCCTAAAAGGAAGAAAAAAGCATCTGGGAAAAAATAATTATATTCACCATAGATAAGGGAAAAGAAAAAGAATATTGTCCTCATCTTCCTGGCTATACTCCAATTTCACTGTAAATTTCTTGCAGTTTCCCATCCCTTCTTGGTACTAAAACACCACTGATGCTTTTTATTTCTCTGACTCTTTCTTTCTCATTGCCCTTTTAGTCTTGCTAATAGGGTGTAATTACTCAGGTGAGTTTTAATCTTGTAAAATATAGCCATGGTCTGATTGCAAACCAAAAGCAAAGCCACATTAGATAAGTGGAGATTAAATGTTTTCCATCCACTAACTGATAAAGAACAATAGCCCTGTGCTAATGGTAGTCAGTCATGTGATTTACAATCCCCACAAACAATCTCGTTAGGGCATTTTTGTTGTGTGTCTGTTGGAGGTTTTGGTTTATTTCCTCCTATTCTTTTGCACTCCCAATCTGTATACCTAGCTCTTGAGAGTAAATGGTAAAATCTAAGAGCAAACAGCTCCAAACAGAATGTCTTTTCTATACCTATCCTTCTTGCCAAGAGCACTTAAAAACACAAAACACAGTATCTACAAAAATCATTTTCTTATTTAAAAAAGTATACAGAATGATGTTAGCTGAAAATTGGCCAGAATAAATACTTGATCCAGTGACTGTTTGTTTTCCTTTCTAAACATCCAAACTAAATACAATTTTGAAAATAATTGTTTTGTTGATAACATACAAATAATAAAATTCATTTTCTGCTAAAAAATTACTGTACATTTGGTGGGAAAAGTTTCTGATTCTTAACAGTAACAATCCCTTTTAATATTTTTTTTTATATAACTATCTGGGGAGTTTCTTCCTAAAAAGTTAGACTTAAGAAATTTCCATCTTGCTCCAGTGCAGACAGTACTACTAGCAAAAGCTTCAGGTGAATTCCTTTAGGCACACACAGATGGACTCACCATACCATCAGAAAAAAAGGTACAAAAAGAGTAGGAACAAAATCTGCATGTTTAAAGAGTCACATAAGATGATAGTGTCCCCCTTGTATGAGATCTACAGTATCTCTGACAGCCCCCCAGATTTTTCAATGCAATTCTGTAGCTTGGAATCACAACATGAAGGCTTGACTTCACATGGAATCTCAAGAAGTGTTTTGTAAGTACAGCATGCATCTCAACTTTTTATAGGCAAAAGTTTAAAGATGTTATAAACAAGCAAACTCTAATTGTTTATAGCCTGCATTCCTATGAATTTAATAATATTTTAAAAGCATTTATGATGATCAGTAGACACGACCTTTTGAATTTTTACTGCTGTACAGTTTCCTCCTAAATGGAAGAGGTCAAGATGTCCCCAGTTACATCACTAGTTATCCCACAGACTTTTCAGCTTCTCATCTGGAAGTACGGCTTTGTTCATTTCTTAAAGCAGTGCTGTCCTCAGGCCTTATCTGAGATATGAAGCACTATCAGAAATATCATCTTAAGCATTGCCCTGTGATAGCCCTAACCCTTTCCATGATTGCCTGTTTGTTTTCCACTCCTCTATAGCATTTAACTGCAGTTAACTGCAACTCCATTATCCCAACCAGCCACATCTGAGCCTGCACGGTGAACGAGATGAGTAACCTCAGAACAGAATTTGTTAAACAATACTTATTAAAATTTTTCCACCCTGAGGTCTTTCACTACACAACTCAACAACCAATTGTGTCAGCACTGCTGAAGAGGTAGCAACACAGGAGGGTTGTGGACATCAGTGGGGTAATAGATATTGCCCAAGCTAGTATTGCATCTAATATCTCTGATCACCAACATGTGTGTGATGATCTGTCTGGAGAAGTAAATGGATAGGTAAGTACCAGAAGGGCAGAGGATGGGAAGTCAAATCTGCGAGGAGGAGGATAAAAAGGCAAACACATTTTCAAAGAAGAAATAGAACAGGGAAGAAGAAACAAGACACGCAAGATTAGATTTTTTCTCCTTTTATGACAAACGAACATGTCATGCTAATACATGAGAAGTCGTATCAGCATTTCTAGATTTACACAATCAAAGTGAGACACTTGCTTAAGAACCCTCTTGAAACAAAGTCAAAGCATGTATGTTTAGAAAATGGAACATAATGCTACACTCCTTTTTCTTCCTAAACTGGTTACTAAGGAAATTATACAGGCATTTTACATTAAATTTGTTTATTTCTTAAAGGCGCAATGTCTGAAGTTGCAATAGAAAATTCACAGTTCCTGCTTTGAGAAGTAATTTTCTTAGAAAAAACAGGGGATACAATGTACCAGTTTTTGTGTGATAAAGGTAATATCCCCCATTAGCTTATAATGCTGTAATGTATTATTAAACACTTAAAGGTACTGTTGATGGAATGTACTACAATAATAGCATAGCTGGAAAAGACTTCTACTTCTTTTTCAGGATAATTTATTCCATATTGCGCCAACTGGAAAGCTTTTCAAAGACTGTCAGCACCATTAGCTCTTTTCTGTTGAGGCAAAAGCAAGAGTATTGGATGTGTATCGATTTGATGTTATTCTGAGACTGCACAAGATTTGGAATCTGTACAGAACTATATATGTGGGTGTACCAGGAAAAAAAGAAAAACTAACTAAAACACCCTTCATCCACACCAAAGCAATGCAGAAAGCTTATCCAGGCTCTGAATGCAATTTGATCAGGGATTTCTTACCAGCACATTGATTTCATTCTTTCTCTTATTTACATATCTGGATGAAGGGTCCATTGATGCTCCAAAACAAGCAGAAAAAACCCAAATGAAAGAGAATCTAATATTATTTATATTTTATTCATATTTATTTGATATGCGGTCTCTTGTATATGCAGAGGTCTTAGATTTACAACACGGAGGTAATCACTGTTAGAATTTACTTGCAAAGAAGATTTTCCAAGAGTATTTTTTTTGTCCAATATAGATTTTAACTGTGGCTGCCTCATACACGTTATAATCCTGCATTGTTTAACAGCATGTTGTGGGTGCAGACATTAACCTCATCTAGATGTGTATATTAAGTATTTTTTACAGTTTATAGGTTTTCAGTTACAAGTTTCAGAGGATGAAGGCCCTTTGCACTGAACATACACACTTCATAAAGAAATTACGCTGTTGAATAATAACACCTTGAGGAGTTTACTCTTAACTTGAACTATTTTGTGGATCTATTTTAGAACACATCCACACAAAAAGCTGTAACCAAACAGAGATGACAGCAAAGTAAAAGCCCTGTATGAATGATTCCAGTAACCAACCAAAGCCTCTCTCATCAGTTCTTCCTTGAAAGAGAGGATACCTTCAGACAGTGACAAGAAGATCAGGCCTTCCTTCCAGTCACAGTCACGTGCTAGCTAGCCATGTACACAGGATGAAGACAGGTCTGCAGACATGACTTTTACACACAAAGGAAGGACAGACTCCTAGCAATTTAATAGGAGATACATCAAAACTTTCCACCAAAAATTTAGAGAGAAACAGGAAAGAAAACCTGGATCTGAATGGAATCCCTGGAAGGCTCCAAGAAAGAATTTGGCTATAAAAGCAAGCACATTTCACAGGGAGTTGGATACTTCTGTGGAAGGAAGTCGCAGAATAAGAGAGAATTCCAAGCCCAAGCAGTCAGTAAGCAGCTAGCAGAGAATTAGACCTCATGAGACATCTTTTTTGATTGATCTGTCACTAGGTAGATCATAACAGTGGGGTTTTCTTTCACTTTGTTACCTATCTGAACAAAATTTTTGAACTATATTTTTAATATGTATATATATATATATAAGGTAATAATATATTTTTACTGTATTTTATCTTATAATAGGTTACCATAATATCCAAGCAAGTGGTCAGTGTCAAGCTATTCTTCACCCAGAATGAAGTGAGTCTACAAAGGTAGGTTTCCAAATACCTCAAGATGTTCCCTGCTTCCCAGTACATTCCTTTTTTTCCACACAAGAAAGAGTACAGACCTGTTTGAGAGCAGTTTTTTCCAAGACAGGGAATGAAGAAATATAGCAAGAGAGAGGCATGCCTAATTTCCCAGCCAGCATCATCACATGCTTTTTATTTTTATTTGATCAGCAGTGCAGAATCTGGCCCACATTAGGAAGATCAGATTTTATTATTGACAGACAAATGATCTGTCAGGAAATTCTCAGTCCTATCAGAAATGACATCTTGATTTGTTCATTGTTAAAGTTAAACAAGAAGTTCAGAGGCTTGGTAGATGAAAGAAAGCATGATCAGCACTTTACATTAAGGACCTAGCATGTAAGAAAGAAATTAAAAATTAATCCTGAAATAGGAACATGAACTTCACCAGAGTATTTCTGGTACATTTTCCCAAAAAAATAGGGATATCAGATTTTGAAAACCAGGCAAAACTAGATGTTTATGACTGTTCTGTTTATTTAACTTTCAGGAATTCTTACTAAATGTATCATATAGAGTTGAATTTACTTCTTTGCCTGCTTTATTGAAGAGTCAGCTTTCATTTTTAAATGAAATTTGACTTTTCTGTCCATGTTACAGTAAACAGCCTTGACTGCTGTCATGCAAATCAATAAAAAAAATTCATACATAGATTTTTTAAATGGGCTTCAAAACTGTCAGATACTATTTTGCAGCTTTACCCGATTTAAGCATTTTGCTGAAACACTCAGAAAGAAAAGCTCTGCATCTTTTTGCCACATCCATGAGGGTTTTAGAGACCTAAATACCACATAAGTGAGAAATTGATAGCTGGTTGATAACCATGCAGGGTGACATTTTTCTAACCTGATGGCCCCTCAAATATATATTCATCTCTTTTACATATCTCAACCCTTATAGGCATAAGGTAGAGCATGAGCTAAAGGTCACTGATCTCAACAGGTGCATTTCATTCACTGAAATGGTTTTGGACATGACTCAGAATGAGCACTGGTTCACTCTTCTGCTGATGTTGCAGTTTCAAATGTAGACAGCCATATTAGATTACCAATTTTGAAAAGAGGGTCCTTTAGATTGTAGTTCTAATTTACTTTTTTCAAATAGCTATTTCTTTATTTTATAAAATTTTATACCCTAAGCTGATTTTATACTCTAAATTTACATTTCCATAATTAACAAGCATAGACCCATGTGAGATTACTGCCCATGCAATATCATGCATACCCACAGGACCTGAAACAGAAATGTAAGGATAATGGGGTATGGATTTATTGACATCAAAGGGAGCCATGTCATTAAAGTAAGCAATATCACCATGGCTCCTACTTTTTAATCTAAAATTCGACCAGAAGCGTAACAAAAGAATTAGAGAATGTCATTGGACAGCAATGGTAAGGAAGCAGACCTACTACTGTTTGGACTAAGTTCCTGCAGAAAATACTACTGTTTTAAAACCCTCTGCAAGTCTACAGCAATTTTTATTAATTACTTAATTTGCAATCATAAATTGATAGTATTATTCTGTGATATCACTATATTAAACACCATGCTCTAATAAACTAGACATTTTGAATATATAGTCCAGTTCTATTGTTCATAACTTATGGCATGTAAACATGCTGAGGATTTTTTTATATATTGCCTCGGAATTTAAACTACAGTCAAACAATGGAATCTATTTTTTAGGTTCAATAATATGTGGTTTGGGCCCCTGGCACTTTGGTAGAATTGCACTAGATTAGATATATCTTCTCCTTCAATAAAAAAAGCACACTTAGATAAATCTGAAACCAGACACCTGTGAGTACTTTGGTCTTCCAAATGGCTCCTCCCTAAAAGAACGGGACTTACACATATTTAATAAACTATTTGCTTCATCACACTGCCAGGAATAACATCTTCCCATGCACAGAAATAGACTTACAAGTACATTATCAAATGCTACAACCCTTCATTCTAATCAAAGATGTATTAAAAAAAGAAAGTGAAACTGTGATTTATTAAAATAGTATTGCTAAATTTTTAGATAAATCTGAAGGAGGAGTCAGGTGGATATTTGGTAGAACTAAATACCAGTGATAAAAGGAAACTCCCTGTGAGTGGGAAACTGGATGGATGTCAATATCTGTGCATGAGCTGGCAAGCTATCTTGAAAAACAGAATGAATTTCAGTAGTTCCCCTGGTAGTTCTGTAAACGATCATACAATAATTAGCCATGCATATCTGAAAAAAGAAAAATACCATTTTTTTCAAAGCTAAAGATCACATGGGTAAGCTGATGGCTTTCTGACGGCAGATTACCACCAACCAACAAAACTCATTTCTGATCTATGCTTAAACACAGTTTCATCATGTTTATTCATCATACAAAATTAAAAAAAATCAAAGCACTAAATATTTTGAACATGGGGGATGGGCATTTTTCTGACCATTTATGAACAAATGAATTCATTATGCAAATTCACAATCACATGTTTGGCACAAGGAATTTACTCACTTCCTTCGCTTATCACATTGTGCAATTTGTTTTTCAATGCAGACTTCTGCTTATCATTAATAATAAATAAATCAAAAGTTCTGTTTTGTGAATGTCTCGCAGCTGGCCCTACATAAATCTAAAATGCCAATAACTATCAAGTATTGCAGATACGCCTTAGTGGGAACATTCCAACTGTTTTGGTCATACTGTAATTTTTGTTTCAGAAATATGGTTTTAATAGGGTTTTACTAGGGAAAATGTTCACTGGAAATGCTTGAATTTTTTTAAACTCAGACTTGAAATTACAAAGCAAATGTGGGAAAATAGGTGGAATCTATGTTGCTAAAAATTCCCCATAAAGTTCACACTCTTGAGAATATTTCTAGTACCACAAAAATATTCTCACAAGTGAAATAATATTTCTTCATTCCATGTTAATCAAAAACCTCCAAGGGAGCCGTTTCTATAGATGAAGAGGGAGAAAAGATCTTTGTAAAACATCAGCCACTCCATAAATCAGACAATGCTATGGTATTATGGAGAAGAGTCACCCTAATTGCTAGCATATTAGAGAAAAAGAGATAGAGGTCTTCTAAAGGTTGCATAGGCCCAACTTTAAATTTTCTTGGATCTTGTCAAACAAACGTCACATATGCCTACTTTCAAAATGTGATTTTCAGCTCTTCAGAACATTCTCCACTGACTGAAATATAAAGCTATCTTTTTGCTCTGGAATCTTTTTTCTTATCACAAAATCTTAAAACATAAAGCTGGAAGGGAAACAAAAAGGTCCTTCATTAAGCTCTTTACCTCCACCAAGCAGGATCAAACTGCATGCCAGAGGTTCCTGGCAGATAGATACTTCTCTAACTACACTGTTCAGGCCCTTAGTAATGAAAGCCTTTTTTAAGAATCTATCCCAATACTTACGTAACCTTATGAGCAGCCATCACATTTTGCTAAAATCTAATAGAAACATTTCATGGCACAGTTAATTAATTTCTTCTTGTTTTATCCAGCTTTAGTGGAAACATTTTACTTATTTGAAGACTTAACATGCTTCCTTCTTGTCTCCTCTAGATTCATCAATGTTTTCCTGGTTTCACAGGTTCTGATAATTTCAGCTGCTCAGCCACTGACCGTCTCCAAGAGCCAATCCCTGCGGAAAGAGTGGTGTCCCAAGGCTCACCCCACAAACCAGCTCCAAGGCTCTCCCACCTCTGAGTGGAAGCTATTGTGTGCTGTCACACCTCCAGCACTCCCCACTGACAGATCTCAGTGTGGCATTTGTGTGAACCAGGCTCACGTGTGGTCACTGCTGGCCAAACTGACCTCTTGTGAAACACAGTGGTTCTGTCCTGTGCCCGAGGGACAATGCCGTGATCCTCCCCACGCCAGTGCTTGTCTCAAAGTCCAACCCCTGCCTGAAAGTGCTTGCTGACTCTCCCAGGAGGATGCCGCTTACAAAGATAATAAGAACACTCTCTAACCTACTATCCAGATAGCTAATTAAAGAGTTGATAGTGGACTGCACAAAACTGCTGAGTATAGTCTTTGAGTCTGAATTCATCCTCTAATGATTCATCTTGTGTCTAGACTGTATCTCCTTTGCTTATGAAAATACCCACAGCTCTAATGTAACAATGTTTAATACCTTTTCTCTACTGAAAAGGGGTATTAGTCCTGGTTGGAAATTAATTAGATTTAATGTATTTTTGACAGGTCTGTACTGACTGTAACTTGTCTCCTTTTGTTACTCTCCTTTTGCAAAGTACTTACAAATACTTAGCTTAATTTTTAGTTCCAGTATTTTTCCATGCATTGAAGCAAAGCTGACTCATCAATAATAACTCTTTTTCAGTCCATTTAAAGGTAGACACTAGCTTTATCATTTTCACAGAATATGCTGAGTTGGAAGGGACACATCAGGATCACAGAGTCCAGCTCCCAACCCTGCACAGCACCATCCCCAAGAGTCACACTATGTGCCTGAGAGCATTGTCCAAACACTTCTTGACTCAGACAAGGCTTATTGCTCTGATCACTTCCCTGGGGAGCCTGTTCCAATGCCCAACCATCCTCTGCATGAAAAGCTTCTCCTGATATCCAGCCTAAACCTTCCCTGACTTAGCATCATGCCATTTCCTGGAGTCCTGTTACTGCTCACAAGAGAGGAGAGATCCTTCTGGAGTAATATCCAATGCCCCTGATAACAAAAAAACAATCTTCAGTTTTTCTGCTAGGCAAATTACAAGTATTAGCAAATCCTCAGCTTGAATCTCTTAGAGTATGTCAATTAATTCTTCCTGTTCTGTTAGATCATGTCAAAAAAGAAATTTTTTGATTTTTCACTTAAATCAGAATTAGATATATGGGCATAATTCTATATATTCTACATAGCTACACATCAAAAAATTATTTTAAAAGAGAGTTTAAAAGGTAAAATAATGATAATAGTTATGTTTTAGGAGTTCCCAGGTAAAATGAAATTAAGAAAAGAAAGAGTATTGGGAAAGAGGAATAAATTTGTAAGATAGACAAGGAAAACAGAAAAAAAATCAGCATAAAAAAAGCAAAGAAACACCCCGACAAACCCAAAACAAACAGCAACAAAAAACCCCACCAAAGACAAAGATAGATGAGAGTAAGTAGAACAAACAAACTGTTATTGAATCTGGATTTAAAGTGGCTCTTCAACTTAATCATATTTGAGATTTATTCTTTAGGGTAAAACTACTAAGAAAAGTGTACCAAACTGTATTACAAATAATTTGAACAACTTCAAAAGTATTTCATTTCTGTTTTGCAGCTCTGGCTAGTACATTATTTATCATTTGGATCACAATAAGACAAATTCCCCAAATGAGCACAGCTTCACCAAAACAGAGAAGAAAAACAAAGAAATATTTGAAGATACCAAGGTCACTCTTCCTTATGTTCCTTGGCCACACACTGCTTCTGAATCCCTTACACCAGCAGAGCTGACAGAAATATTCTGCTTAGCTTCTCATTAAGCAAAGGACAACTATTGGTTTACGAAACTTTTTTTCTACTGGAGAACCAAGCCCTGTGTTTGTTCTTGCTTTTTTCTTTGCTGCAGCAATATTTTAAACAAAGGGAATTCTTATCTGAAATGATGGAGGCAGTCTGATTTACACTTAAAATACAATATGCAATAGAAAGTTGACTTATATATGTAAATATAATTATGCATAAAAAACCCCAACTGCTTTCTGTATTTCAGGCATCATATACTATGACATCATCTTATACTCTTTTTGTGGAAAGCTTCCGTATAGATCCACAAAACACTACTAATCTATTTCTTTTATAACCTGCAATGTTTTTAAGGGTTGGGTGAGTGTGGGGCTTTTTTTCACATCCTGTATGTTTCTTGGAAATTTCCATTAGTCCTGAAATAGAGTTTTGTTTCATACAGTCCAACAGTCATTGCACTTGGCAGGTCTTTAATGACCTTGCTGTTGGTACTTTGAAGATCATCCAATGACTTTTGCAGCGTCTCTGTATCCCAGAGGCAATGGGATACAGCACCCTCTCTGTGGGGTGCTCTGATAGTACTGTACCATCCTCGCTCCTTGATACAGCAGCACCAAGCAGAGCAGAGCCTTATGCCAGATTCTCTTTCTCTTAGTTTTACTTATTCTATAAATAAACAAGACAAGACAGAATCCAGCTCTTTAAAAGACCAGTTAAGAAAACATAAAGCAGTAATTGGAAAAGAGGGGTTATGAAGTTAAACTGAAGTTCTCCTAGATCACATTTGCCAATCTGATAAACCGACATGGTTCCTCCCCTGCCACCAACGAATGTGAAAATAATGTCTGCAGAGAACAATTTGTCTTGCTGTGATGAGAAAACTGATCAGCAAGTGCCCAGTAAAATTAAGAACACAAGTGAGATTTTTCAAGAAAGAAGTAAATAAAGCAATAGAGAGGATATGAAGTTGCTGACACTGAATTTTTTCATCCAGCACTCCTTTTGGTTGAGCCAAAAAGCTATTTGTGGAAAAATAATAAATGCATAAAGCCAAGTAGTAAGTGTCATGTCATGGTGCTGTTAAATTGCTTTTTTGTGTGAAGCAAAATCCTTTGCAAATGTTAGCTATAGTTCAGGAATCCTTTACAAAATTTTATTTTTAAACAAAATCTAGGGAGGTAAGAATACTATGACACAGAAATAAAACAATAAAAGGTTACATAGCAAACCAGTGAAGTGACTGGTCACTCAGTCAGATCCCCTGGTCCTGAATTACACAGTGGATTCCCCAAGATATCTCACAGTGATATCAACAGGAGTATCAAAAAGGAGAAAAACTAAAAGGAACCTCTCAGTCCTCATCTCTACTAAGTTTCTGCACTTTGGCATTCTGCAGAGGACTTTGGCAATGATCATTTTATCAATTCTTACATATTCACATTCCCCCTTCTCTATTTTCCATCTGTACCACCTTCAATGTTCAGATCCAATATTGAGGACTCACAGAGGAGCTGGGGGAGACATCTTCAGGGGTATTGCCAGCAGCTTTTCTGATGGATGTTAACACAGTACTTGGGAGACAACTTGCAAAACTGAAGGTAATGGAGATTAAAAAAAGATAGAAATGGTGAAATTAATTTAATGTACACTGAAAAAAACCCCATTCACATTTACCAACAGAACTTCATTTAGTGACTTTCTCGCGTTGTCCTACTCATTGAGGCAAATTTGTGATTGGATGTTCTGAAAGCGGAATAGCTTGCTGCTAAAACAGGGGAGTTAGGACACCGGTCATCATGGCAGCAGTTTCCATGGCAGCAGTCACCATGCCACTTGAACACGGAGCCAGCGCCGTCTGGGAGAGCAGGCTGTGTGCTGCACAGCACTGGCTTGCTCAGAGCTTGACACCTCATTCTTCCATCCTTGCACAAAGGAAGGTGCTTTAAGTGAATTAGGAGCTGTGCACCAGCCGGCCAGACTACACCCCCAGCCATTACGGAGAACAGAAACTGCCCCAGGACATGTGCCCAGTTTTGTGAATACGTCATTCAACCCATGCACAGGAGATCTATGGACAGAGGATCTGCCATGGAGCTATATGGGTTTTGGGGTGCTTACACTGGCCAATCAACACAGTGTAACTCATATACTCCCAAATACAAACCAAAATGCAGTGAAAGGAGAGGATTACCAGAAGAGTCCCTTTGAGAGGATGTGTTTGATCCAAACAAAAAATATAAAACAGGCACATCATTATATCCAGAGAAGCTGGAGATTAAATTGAATTAGAATCATATGAACTAGCATATTGGAAATGTTGTGAAGAAATCCCAAAACTCTGTGATGGCAACATTTTACAATCAATTTAAGGTAATAAAAACTGTGGTGACTTTACAGAGTAAGCATAGTGAGGCAAACAAATGCTTTGAGGGCTGTAAGATGTACTTTATACTCTCTCCAGTTTCAGATTCTCCTGAGCTGGGTGCCTAAAGGAGACAAATCATTTTGCTGCTACAAACTTTTGATGAAACTTTTTTCCTGTACTCCAAATTAACTAACAAGATACACAGCCTGTGATTACAATTCTTCTTACTGGAATGACTTGCACCACAGTTCCTCAAAGCCTTTTACCCCCACAGTCTGTGACAAAGAGTCAGATAAAAATAGAACAACTTTTCTGTATTCCTTTAAATATAATTGCTTGGGTTTTTTAAGGATCACTGTAAACTTGGGTGTGTCTGAAAATTTAATTCTGGAGGAAGGATGTCAAGATAGGAAGATAGAAACAAATTTCTGGTGCACACATACACTGGTATATATGATCTGTGTCAGTGCCTTCACCAGAACCATTTGACTGCAGACAGACATTGCACAGCATTAAAAATTATGCTTGTGATGGAAAATCACTAGAAGCTAATCATCTTTTAGAGTAGGTGGAAACTCCTACATCTGAACTGCATTAAGTAGGATGAGATGGACCTCCACAATCTGCTCAAGTCTAGTCCTTGGGAACTCTCTTCTATACCCTTTTATGGGAGCTGAAAATTGATGGGCCATTTTCCCAAGGGACATAAGCAGAAACAGTTCTCTACTTCCATTAAGATTTTAATGAATGCCTGTTACATTTTTTAAAAGAAAAAAAAAACAGAAACAAAACACACAAACCAACAACTAATCATCACATTTAGATTAGAAAACATTGAAATGAATGTTTATAGTTTATTAACTGTTACGAGGACACAGCTTGCTATTTGTGAAGTGCCAGATTTGTACAGATACAGAGATTTGGCAGTCATGAGGAGCAATCATTTCCCTTTGCTTCCCATTTCTGGTCCTGACACGTTGAGGTGCTGAATGCTCAGGCATCTTGTGGAAAGCTTGAACTAACTTTCTCAATTAGATTCTTCCAGGATCAGACTGAATGGCAATTGCCAAGTAATCTTCCTATCTACCCTCCTTAGTTACTATGAAGCTGCAGGGCTGCTCCACAGAGCCTATTTCACCCCAGCAGCCACACACCAGATTCCTCCCACCGTAACTTACAGTGCAACCTTGGGCTTTGCCAGTGCCTCCTGCCTGCTACACCCTGCTGGTCTGACAGCCCATGGACTAGGAGCCCTTCCCAAGAGCCAGACATCTCCACTCTTCTTCCTCTCTGGACAGTGTGAAGAAAAAGGTTGCATTGTCCCACTAGATACCTCAACAGATGTTGAGGTAGGGGTTCAAATCCCTCCCACTGCAGGTTATGAGAGTAGGTATTTAAATGGACGTTAAATAAATAAGTAAATAGCACTAAAGCACTGCAGAAAGCCTGCTGGTTATTTTTGTTTCTTTAAAGCTTATGTTTAAATTAAGTGAAGGGAGGGCGCTCCAGGCTTTAATATTCCCTGCCCCAGAAGCACCAGTGTGGGGAAATCAGCTTCCCTGTTAGAAAGGAACAAAAAACCTGTAGGACAAAGAAGACAATGGGAAAATATACTACAAAGAAATATATGTGATGTTTCCTATAATCCCTAGGAAACCAAAAATGACAGTATCAAGTCAGACAGTGACTTCTCTTTGCGAAGCAGCACCCTTTAACATCAAGGGGCAGAAGTGCCTGCTTTGAGTTGGGATTTAGAAGGGGAGGCAGAGTCTGTTGTGTGATGGGAAAAGAATCATTCTGGCTTCTTTAAAGGCCATCCTTACTGAGCTTTTTATCAACAGACTACATTCTAAAAATAACGCAGCACATAGGATCGCTATTAGAGAAAGGTAGAAAATAACCCTGACACTCGCATATCCTGCTCAGAAAGTCATTCCTCAATGCGCTAAATTTATTGTGTCATTGGGCAAGCTGAGATCTTTTAATTAATCAGCAAAACACTGAGAATGTCATAGTAATTGTCAACAACTGCATGACTTCAGTGCTGAGTTTCCTGGGCCATTTTGGTTTTGATTTTTTTTCATTCCATAGACATCTTTAAATAAAATCAAATCCAAAAGATATGGAAAGATATGGCAAAGAGTGACTTTGCCTCTCAGGCACAGATATTTTCTTAGATACAACAAATTTACTGATGACATGACATTTTTGGTTTAAAAGCCACACAACTTCAGACTCCACCCATTTCTTTTGGAGTTTGCAATACATGCATTTACAAATCCAGAGTAGGCAGACAACTACACAGACTTGCTTGTGAAAATGGGACAAAAACCCAGACAAATCAGTTACAAAAAATGTGGACTATTAGCAGTTCCTGAACAGCTAGTCACAGACCCCTCAAACACTGTCTTCACTGAAGTTTCATTTTTCAGTGTACTTTGCCTTAAAATACATATAAATACATACTTACATATATAAATATATATATGTATATGTATATGTGTATTTTTATTTAGTTGTAAATAGAAACCATTCTGGCAACATGCTGTGAAATGATCCTTGGATTTCAGAAGGTAAGGCTGATCATTCAATTCAAACGACCGAGAAATGCAGAGACACTGTACCAGTTCTACTTGAAAAACACAATTAATGATAGATTAGATTCTCAAACTGGATAGCTAGGTTGACTGTAAAAGGGGAGGCACTTATAGGATGTTTTCAAGCACAGTATTAAAATAATTTTCTGATTTTTTTCTTTTGTATCTTTTCAAGATGAAACTCACAGTTGGTCGTTGGGGTCTTTTTGTTTTTCTTTTTTTTTTTTTTTTGTTTGCAAGTAGGGCATAGTTTTAAACAACACAGCTTTATAGGCGAAAAACAGACCTGCAATATGCTTTAGGCTGAAATGTGGTTTGTTTTGCATTATTAAGTTCTAGTTGTAACAAAGGTGGCTTTAAAGGGTTGCTTGCCCTGAATGTGAGAGATTCTGCCAAAAGTTAAAAGAAATTTTTGTTGTAATACCCAGTTCCTGCTGTGAAGGATCTGCAAAACACACTGTGCAGAACTGACAGATGAAATCTCTCTGAAAAAGCATTTGCTAGCTCATCCAGTGAGCCCTTCAGGTTCCATGAGCTTCAAATGTTCTAAATACAGCATTTTCCTTCACTACTGTTGATCTCCAGAGCAATTTATCCAAGGAGACTGTCAGAAAGGAGCTAAATCTTGAGAAGAGTCTCTTTTTTATCACCTCTCTGACTTTTAGAAGTCAGTTTGTTAAAGATTTTTTTTTAATATGCAGTCACAGAGAAACAACATTTGAATACAAAAATAATTCCAATGCTGAATGGCAAATTGCCCATAAATGCAAGTGAAAAATAGACAAGGTCCTGCAAGTAGTTTCCATGGAATCAGTGAAAACTACTTAAGTAGAAAATAAAATTCTGTTCCAAAAAGTAATGTCATTTTACTCAAGGGCATTGGAGACTTCACTCATGCCAAAGAGCATCAGGAGGTGGTGACCACACCATTCCAGGAAGTCCTGAGTAAGGACACAGTATCAGGTGGTAAAACTGGGGGAGACAGAGATGTTTCAGGTTGTATTGGCTTTTACATCCCATGAATCACCAAGGAGCTGCTTTGTTATCAGCAATAACAGCCTCTGTCCCTAAGAGAGGGGGATGATACAGGAAGCATATGCTCCAGGCTATTTGTGAGGATGTTGCCAGAAACGGGTGTAACGTTTTGAACATGGTGACCTGCACTTTTAGATTATAATTGTACGTGAAGTCATAAACTAGATAGAAGGGACATATAAGAGGGAAATGGAAAGGAAATATAATGAAAACTATTAATACGTGATAGTTTCCAATCCATTATTTTCTCAGGAAAAGAATAAAACAGTATAGTGCAGAGCTCTTGGACTCCACCTTTTAGTTCCTTTAGTCAGGAACAACTATATTCAGCTCAAGTTTCTGTTTTATCAGTGCTAATGAAAAACATCTCCTCTAGCAGCAGAATTATTTGCTCCTAGAGATAACTGTGTATGTCTGGCGATGAATATGGAATGACTGGGATACAAGAACTGCACTGGTGGGTTCTGTGTCACAAGGGGCAGCCAATGCCTGCTTTCCGATACCTATGGACAGTACATGGATTTCTAGGATCACTCAGAACAAACTGTCAGTGAATTGGTGCCAATTTCTTCATAACTCAGGGAATAAGCTCCAATAACTTAAGTGAGTAAGCAGATGTAAGGTGGCTGAAATGCAGTACCATTTAAGATTCAGCTCATATTCTCCTCAATTATATCAGACATACAAAAATATTTTAGTACAATATTCATTATCAATTTCCTTTGTCTTTACTCTGATACGTTCCAGATCTACTTCTTCCACTGCCCCAGGTGTCACTAGAGCTCTGGGTATTCAATGCCTATGACTACAGTTTCTCTGGGGTTATTTTCTGTATTACCCTTCTATCTATATCCAAGTAATAGAACTGACTATTGTATTAGATAGAGTTTCTAGTGACAGATGGGCTTCAACATCCAAATGTTAACATTTAGGTCCCTTCAGAAAACATTATTTTTTACTTGTCTTGCAGATCAGCAGTAAGCACAATGTAAAACAAAATTATAAAAAAACGTTGGATAGAAGAACCTGAAAGAGTCTAATCTATGAAAGAATGAGAAACATTTTAATAAACCTATAAAGATTTCTGGATGACTGTGTCACAATTCAAGTGCTCATCAGAGAGACTTGGAGTTCTCATTCATACAGTTTTCCATATAAAATGCTATCCTACTAAAATTTCCTTGATGTACCAGTAAAAAAATCCAAAAGCTGTTACACAGCAGAAATGGCTGTGCATTTTTTAACCAGATTGGATGATCAGCTGTCACTGCTGTCTGATCATATGGACTTCTGCATAGGAAAGCAGTTTTTCTTCACCCAAATACATTAAGCTAGAATTTCAGACATAAAACCACAAATAGCATTGATGTGGTGCTTAGCAAGGGGGAGTTCTTTGTTAACACCTTCATTACCATTACTTACTATGGAAGAAACAGATGGAAGTCAATTTTTGCCCAACTGTTATGAACGATTAATATCTTTTCAGTCGATGCTGGGGGAGTACAAAGGTGTGACAAAACAGTCTGAAGACCAAAATATAAAATACTATTCAACATGCAGGATAAATACAACTATCTCCTGGTTTGTTGACTCCCTCAGACATAGTAGGCCACCAGCTTGCAAAAACCTAGTTTGAGACCTTTACTGCTATAGGTGTTCTGGCATAATAATTTCAATCCAATTCAAAGCCTGAATTCAAAGCCAGTGAAATCAATCAGGACATCTCCTTTGATTTAAAAGATTTTATTTGCCCCGAGGAATTTGATCTTCGGGTCTTTTCCATTCTCACAGAGAGTCTTTGTTTTTAACCTCAGTTTTCTTGTCCTTTATACTGTTTTGCCATAATCAGTTTTTCTTCCAAGCCTTTCCTCTAACTGAAGATAGAAGCTTTCTTGTTTACTTCTAATGGTTGAAATTTGTCCCTCATAGTTTTTGTTAGTTTGTTTGTTTGTTTGTTTTGTGTGGGGGGGTGGTACTGTAGCTTCTAGTATTGTCAAAGAAGTTGCAACACCACTGGATGCTTTTCATATTACCTGTGAGAACCATTTGCATTAAATGTGGTTTATGTTTTCAGTCATTTAAAAGGGGAGGTGGACAGAATAAGCTAAAAAATATGTTCATAGTCTGTTTTTCTCAGTGCTGAATCTTTCTCTCAGGCCACTTGGAAGTTTGGCACTGATTTAAATAGGAGACTGATAGGGCTCTAAATTCACTCTTCTGAGATGTGCCCCCATTTTTTAAACATCATCCTGATTATTTTCCAACATTCTCTTCTTCCATCCTAGAATAGAACATAAATCAGAGAACTTTCTCTTTGTTGTTTTCCTGGAAAATTCATAGTGAGGATTTAAAGGACAAAGATCAGCAATACATGCAAGATGCGTATACACATTTTTCTTCTGAACTCGCATCTAAGGTGGTCTTCAGTGCTCTATGATTTTTCCTATTGTATGCAGAGTGACTCATTTGGACTTTGGCACTGTTCAGTATTTTCCTGCTGTTTGAAATGAAAAAGAAGTGAGTGTGAAGAGGCCGATGCAGACTGGCTCCATCTGCACTTCCTCGCTGGCTCCCAGGCTGTCAGAAAGTCAAGGGCAGATACAGTCCCCTTGTTCCAGCATCACTTACCCTTAACAGGGCATTGTTCCTAAACACTATTATTGTTTCAGGTTGTCACTTAAAGGAGATGTTACATGTACAGTTACTTCAGAAATGATGGGTTGTTCTGCCCTCAAAAGCCATGTTTATAGCTTTACCCTTTGCAGAGGATGGCCGGCTGCCACTGCTGCTGGCTGCACTTGGAGGATAGCTGCAAAAAGCTCTTCTTTGACCTAGTGGCATTTAAAGTCTGTATTTCCCCTCATGCTCCATGCTAAGCTGTGAAGTTTGCACAGCCATCTCCACCACTTTAAAGAGGAATGCTAAGTTCCTTTATAAATTAAAGGATGTTTCATAGCTGAGGTCTGGAGGAGACAGGAGCGGAAATTTCTGTGAAGCTACAGAAAGGCTTCTGTCGGGAGTAGACAATGAGAGTAAAAAGATTTTGTCAAATTGCTGCATAAATCATTACTTAATTATGGGCCTTAATCATCTGCATATTGTAGAAAACAGCCCTGCTGCAAATCAGATCCACTCAGCCAGCTCACAGACTGGCACAGAACTGAGAACTAAATGTATGGGTAGTTCATAATTATAATAATCTCTTTAATCTGGTGGCACTGCTGCACATGATATTCTGAAAGCAAATCTGATACAACTTTAATAATACTAGGGATAACAAAACACAGATGTTCCTAAAGTAAAGGAATTTACAAACAAATGTACAGAACATTAAAAAGTAAGATTAAAAAGAATCTGCCATCTGCAATAACCTAAAAGAATAATAAATCTGACAACCTGAGCCAAACATTTAAAATGCATTTGTGTATTTTCAGAACTGCTGTGCTGTTATGGAAAAAAAAAAAAGATGTCAAACTATCGTACATTCATCAACCTCTCTCATTATCCAAGGCTCTCACCACACTTGGCTCACAGGTGCCAGACCACAGCACAAGCCAGCAGTTGGAGTCCTTCACCCAAGGACTTTCAGCTGCTGTGGAGCACCCATTACCGCAAATTTAGTTTTCTGACACTTACATTCATCCTCAGAGTGAAAAAAAAAAAAATGCAAATTCATATGACATGAAAGATAATTTAAAAAATAATTAAATACAGTTCCTATTCCGGGAGATTCAAGGAATGCTCAAAGTACAACTTTATAAAGAAGTTTCATCTACAAATGTCCTCATTCAACATGTAGTGGGATCAGGGAGGATTCTTCCACTCATCCGAGAGGATTTTTTTTTAATAGGGACAGTCTTGTTCAGATTAAATCACTGCTGTGCAAATCTCATGCAGGTCATTATCAGCCTTCTCATGATGCCATTTTTTCCCTTTATTTTTGTTAAGCAAGTTATTTCTACTCAGTAGGGCTGTGTAGCCTATTACATGATTGAGATATTAAATAAGGCTAAGAATTGTTTGCTCCCTACCACAGGAGTCTCTGTCACTACCAACTACGCAAGGGTAACAATAAAGAAGCAGTATCTGTACGCCACATTCAGTCAAAAAATCCCAGCAAGCATTAACCTGAATTAACTCGTGTCCACAAAAAGTGGACCACTAAAAAGTGTGCAGCCGACCAACCTACCCACGCAACTGAGCAGTGGAAAGCTGTCAGTACAACAAGAACAGGCAAGAGATAAGGACAAAACTTTTTTCCTTAAGTAACCACAAAACAAGCTTCTGGAACTGTGCTAGTGATAAAAAGACACAACACTACAGCTGCCAGCTCAGCCAGCTGCTGGGAACACCCATGTGACAGCAGGGCTGTATGACAGCAACCATCCTCATCATCACTGGGATGACTCCACTTGTCCTTGCAGCAGTGGCAGAGGGCCCTCTCACGCTTGTTCTGCACTCTGCATTTCTGCAGTCATCCTGCAAAACACAGTGCTCCAGAGCTAAGGGGAAAAAAATGTGTGAACACATTCACTGTGGTGTTTTTCCTTGGACCAGGCTTCACAAGCTCAAAAAGAGATGGATTTATGGTTCCTGAATTGTTAAGGCCCCCTCTGTTGAACACAAAGCCAATAAACAGAGGAAAATGTGTTGTATAATACAAAGAAGATGGAACATTGGCTTTCCAGAAGTAGAAGTATTTTGCACTTGGAGCAATTTCCAGGACCCTGTAGCACTGCAAACATAGAGGTATTGTGCCTAAAAGCTCTCTGTTCTCAGTTGCACTTGTCAAGCTCATCCAGGTGATACTTTGGTCTGTGCAGAAGCTGACAGGTTTTTTTTACTGAACTAACCACTTCCATCTTTCCCCACTTTTACTGCAGCTCAAGAAGTTTCTTTGTGTTTTCTGACTGCCATATCTGCTCATTAT
Organism: Aleadryas rufinucha; assembly: GCA_013397815.1. NCBI lineage: Eukaryota > Metazoa > Chordata > Aves > Passeriformes > Aleadryas > Aleadryas rufinucha. The sequence continues at coordinate 392,749 of VZTH01010711.1, forward strand.
TCATCATCTATTTAGATGTTTAATGTTTTATGGTAGGAAGCATCTGTTTGCTGTGAAGAATAGCTAATGAAACAGGCATCCCATCACTAACAGACATCTGATTGTTACCATTAATTAGAAAGATGAAACCTTGATATTCTTTCTTTTTTTTAAATAGAACATATGTTGCTGGCTTTTATTTTGGTTTGTGTTGCTTTTGTGTTTTATTTTAAAGATCTCTAATGAGAAAAACAGAACACCTTTGCAGAATGGTGTAGAAAAGAAGCTCCCTTATCTTCTGCAAAAGCACAGTTATATTCTTACACCACTGGATATTATGTATATAATATTCAGCAGGTGACAGGAATCCAAGATCAACAATGAAAATTGAACTGCTTTGTGAACCCTTCCTCTTGTCTAAATGTCTTTTCACCGTGTCTCATAATCAAAAAGGCCTGATGAATAATGGTCAATTATAAACAGGCACTATATTACTGAGGAAGTCAGGGTTTCTTTTCTGAGTAAAATAACTAGTAATGGGCAATAGGACAGATATCTGAACAGAAAGCTAATAGAAGACTAGTAGCAACATGAAAAAAAAGAAAGGAAAATAGGAAATACAGGGCAGAGGGGGAAAGGAAATATGTATTCTGGTCCAAACAACATGTCCCTGCAAATTTACACAGTCTAGCTGATTCACTAGAATTAGATTAACACAACATTGCTCATTTCCAAGTGCAAAGTCTGCGTGTAGAAAATGCTTAATGACAATACTAAGAGGAAACTTGCTGAAGCAGTAAGACACAGATGGCCAGAATAAAGTACTGAAACACCACAGGAGTCAGGTTATGCTGGGGCTGAGATGAGATTTCCCTGTGCACTGATCTGCTCTGTAGAGGACAAAGAGTAACTGTGCCTGCTCTGGAGAAAAAAGGAAATGTTAGAACAGCTATGTGCAGCAGATTTAGGGATGGAGACATGCCAGAAGAAGTTTCAAAATTTGTTTCTCTTGCCAATAATGAGTAAGCAAATTGAACATTTTAACATACAGATAGCATTCTACATGTAGGTAAAAGAAGAATGTAAAAAAACCCTTAATGCCTGTATCAAAGACCCTGGGGACAAGGAACACAGCAATAAGCTATCAGGTATTGCAGGATTTATACTCTCGAATCTTTGGGCATTCTTTGCAAATTAATAGCATGTCCCTGTCAAGATGCAAAGATTTCTTTTGTTCTCACTTGATATGAACAGGATTTAGGGATTGTTTTAAAATAACAAATATTGTGAAGGAAGGGTGGGGTTATGCATTAGGGAAATCAAAATCATCTTCTTGGCTTTACAAAAAAAAATTTGGATTGCATTGAGCAAGTCATTCAGTTTCAGTGGATTGGTTCTTTATGTACTTAATACTGAGATTAGAATAATACTACTTTCTCCCGCCTGCTTTTGTGTGACTTGAGTATTTCATTGCCTTGAAGACTGCATTTTCTGCTATACTGGCTTCTCTTAGCATAAAAGATTCTACATCTAAACTGAAGACTTTAGGAATCATAATTCTAACAAGAGGCATGTTTGTAAACCTATCATTTGCCAGTAGATTAGTTGTACCGCAGAAGAAAAATAACTCAGAGTTGAGCATAATTGTAACACACAAGGACTCATTTAACATTTTTATATGAACACTGCTATTTCCATACAGAACTATCTGCAATATCATTCAATAATGCCCTGCATGTAGATGTTACATGTTTATCCTTACAGCAGGATGGAATGAGGCACTGTAGGTAATATAAAGCAAACTTTTTGGATTATACACATTCATACTAAAGATTTAAATAGCTCCCTGAAATCAAGGTTGATGAGCAAGTTTGCCCTGCCATAAATCTTGAATACAAGGTAAAATTACTGCCACTTCAGAGCAACAGGTATAACCCTTTAATGCCATTTTACTCTATCGGATGCCGTTTTTCAACTGTGATCAGCGAAATAAGGTCTGAGGCAGGCAGAGAAGAAACAGCACATTTACTTCGAAATGGAGAAGTAGAGACAAGACAAAGTGTTCGAGCAGCACTTTCTAAATAGCAGACTATTACACCTGCCATCAGCACATTTTCAAATGTGTTCCTGAGCAAGGGAAGACAGGACATTGTCCCAAATTACTTACACACTTTATGTCAGAAGCACCTTTATTAAGCCATTTTTAAATGGGTGGCACGTCAATGTTTAACCTTTTTATTTACTAAAGAGAGAGAGAAAACTACTTTGGTTCCATACATGTAGACATCAATATCCAAGAGACATTTTATATGTTTCAAATGAGACAAACTTTCTGAAGCTTTCTTGTCAGTTTGGTCAAGAAGCTATTCAGAAGTACTTTAAACTGCTACTCAAAATCCCATGAAAGTCACTGCTCCACTACATTCAAAAGGCTGCTCCTCCCAACACTAAATTAAAACCTATATTCGCATACCTCTTCTGGGTGATGTAGATTAATGATATTTCATCACAGGAACTTTCATAAGTTAAGTTTTACAGCCCTAGAGATTGAAATTGGACACAGTTAAAATGAAACATGGAATTAAACTCATAATCCATAAATGATTGGATTTTGCAGAATTGCAGAATTTTGCAACTGTCTTATTCATTGTGCTGAGCTTTCCAGTGCCAGACCACAGAATATGCTGGGGACAGCGAGCTTTGTAATCAAGCACCCAGACACACAATCCCAGACACTGACAATATGTATGTGCCTTCATGATCCGTGATTTAGGTCTCATTCAAATCCCACCAAAGGTCATAATCAGTCTCTTGTCAATACTGGCATACACTCAGCTAGCTGAAGTCCCTGTCAGCATTAATGAGGTCAAGCACTTAATAAATGTAACAGACAGAAAAGTAGCATTTAAGGAGATTTAAAGATGCATCTATCTAAATTATACACCTATGTAGCTCATATAGAATTGGAATAAAAGTTCTGAGAAATTAACAGAACAAGTAAATGCCAAATAAGGTTTTCAATAGTGTAAAAATAATTGTCTCTGTTAACAGGTTTGTCCTTCAAGATATTACTCTACTCCAGTGCCCACTTTCTCACAAACTCAGTGCTCTGCTTGGCTACCAGCAGTTCCTCCCACTCCCAGGGCTCTTCATCTTCTTTGCAAATACAGCCTCAGCAAGCTTCATATGTGCACTACCTCTGTCCTTTGCTTTCCATCGCACTTTGGTTACATAAATGCATGATGTCCCTATATAAAAACAGCCCGTAAAATCTATACCTAATATGAGGCACTTTAACAACATAAAGAATCTGTGTGGAGGGGCATGTAAAAGCCAGGGACAGAACAAGACAGAAGTACATGTAATTAACACATTTAGGATCTGCACTATGATCAGTCTCAGAGATAACATATCACATCTGGCAGTAGGGGTGGGGAGAGCCCACTCTACCAGACAGAGAGGAGATGCCAGCTGTGAACAGAGATAACAGATATTCTGATGCATGATGTGCAAACCAAGAACAGCCAGCCAAGAAAGCCCAGTTGCCATCTCTCTGATAAAGAAGGGGGAGGCCAGGGATGTTGATACCATCCCAGACATCAGTGTTTGGCTGGGACAGCAACTGAGCTGCATAGGAAAGCTCTTCCCACATACATTCTGAAACAGGATTTATCAAGTAGGCCAGGCATCCACCAACTGCTCTGATGGAGAGAAAAGCCAGGTGCCAGAGACAGAAAGTTATGTTGCCTGCAATAACTGTTAGAAAATTCAGCTGCATTAGTCCCTCTCAGTGATTCATTCAGTAATGGCCCTGGATTCTTCCTTGTGTACAAACATCCTGTAACTGACTTGGAACAAAAAGTTACTATGGCACAGATTATTCCTATTATAAGGCCCTTATTCTAAGTCCAAACTATTAGGTACAGTACATGAAAATAACTATGGGAACTGCTGCTCAGAATTAAAAATCCATTCAGTAAAAAATTCTTGTTTCCTATGTCTAAGCACTTCTCAAATATAATTATAAACAGTTCATAGTGCTGTGACTATGGACAATTGAGTTTTAGAAGTAAACTAATCCAAGACCTTTTCTGGTTATGGATCACTGAACCCAGAATCATGCAATCCGATAAAGAATATGGCACATACCACTGATGTGACTATACCACATAATAATAAAGACCGCACCACTTTCTCCACTATTCATAAAACCTTAAGTACTCCCATATCTCAAGATGGCATCACGCAACTTGTTTCATAACCTCTTAATCAGAACATTTTCTATTTCCACTTTTTCTGTGATTCAGATTTTTATACTGAAAAAAAATAGAGCAATAATTTAAGTACAGATCAGGCTGGCTTCTTTTGAACCTGTTTTTGAGATTTCCTCCCTTCTGCATAATGTGCATAGTTTATTTACAGCCAGGTACTCTCAGACACAGCTCAGAGGCTAAAAATATCTTAAAGACGTATTCACCAATATGTGGTAAATTGAACAGCTTAAGACATGCTCTCTGGTGGCTTTGAACAGACTGAGAGAACTGTGGTTTGAGCATGAAAACTGAAGTTATTCTCCCACTGAAATGGTAGCATTCAAAATAGATACCTTGTGGTGAACCCCACCAGTCCTGTTTAGATGTACTTCAGCGAACATTAAAAGGCCATTTTTAGAGGAAAGAGAATTAACCAAATTTAAGGACACATAAATAGGCTGAACTGACAAAATCAGAGTGTACATCCGTCTGATGACCTATTCTTCCCTAATGAAGAATAGGTGACTACTGTCATATGTTCATCGTTGCTAGAAGCATCTACACAGCATGACTCAGAGTTTTTCTAACTCATCACAGTCAACCAACAAATAACAGGCATATTGTTCTGAGCCAAGGTAATTCACAAGAGTTAACATTTGGACATTTATTTAGGTAGATGCAGAGGACAGAACAGGAATTCTTTACAGCAGTTCTACCTTTGTTTGTAGTTGCATTCTGTTGGTCAATAAGATAGAATAAGATTATTGTTAATAAATCACTGTTTTCTGTTGGCTGGCTCCTGATAAGCTTGTATTGTTCAGTGTTGCTGCTCTCCAAGTTCCCATATTTGCATTATTATTTTGCCCCTCTACAATCTCTCTTTATTTTTTTTTTCTGGATACCCTGGGAAATGTCTGGATTCTGCGTGATTAAAGTTAATGGGAGCTTTGCCATCAGCTTCACTAAATATGGGATAATGCTCTGTGCCAAATTCCATAAACCTTCTAGTAAGTCACAACACCTGTTTTCCTTCTCCTCCCATGGCCCGTTTCTCTTCATTGCACATTTTTTCTCTGCTCTGACACTTATTAATCCATGCACTCTCTCCAATCAATCATATTCGTCTTTCTTCACCAGTTATGTTGTTGTAGTTCTGTGGCTGAAATTACTAGGGCAGTGTGAACTCAGTTATAAAAGTGCTACTTTTCATATTGCCAAAATAATGTCAGTGTATCACAGAACACCAGTCTAAAATGGTATGCAATACCTTTTCATGCATCTTGATCTGATTTTAATTTAACTTTCAGTCCCACTTGGAAAATCACCACCTATACATTTATTTCTAAAATGTTCTTATACCCAAGTGTTAAATCTTTGCCATTGTTCAGCTTGTTGAATTCCAGTCTCCCATCCTAGCAAATGTAATGAACTTACTTTGTTATTTCTGCCAAAATGTTTCAACATCTAAACTTTAGCAGTTCTTCATTCTTTGTGCTAAAACCCTTCCTGGAATTTGTAGTTTAACTCCTCTTGAGCTTAATTAAAGACATGTCTTCTAAAAACACCTATTGAGACAAGCAGAACAAGTGGAACTGTCTTAGGAAAGCATAGAGCCTCAGCTTTAGAATAATAATGACCAAGCAGAGCAGAAGCAGAGACGATCATTTGGGAATGATCACTCGGGTCAACAGTCTCAAATACGGATTAATCACGGGGGGAAGGGAGGAAAAAACCAGCACTTTGAGAACAGTTGGTTTCTTATTGAAGCAAGACCTACTGCCCTGTCTCTTTAGCATATTCTCTCATTTGTTAAGACCCTTCATTAGCTGTGTGAATGTAATCCACTACTTCATCTCCAAAATGTGCGACAGGCCAAGCAGCAGGTGAAGGACATCCTTTATTCAGTTCTGTCTGACTTTGACTTTATTAGAGTGATACATCATTCAGGATTCAAATTAATGTCTATCCCAAGAGACGTATTGTACGGCTTGATATTTACTCTAAGTGTTCTTTGAATTTGCTGTCTATAGAAACAAAGTGCAATGCCATTATCAGAAAATTTATTTTCTCCTACTGGAGACTGCTCTGTGAAAGCCAGGCTTCTACCACTGGTAGTTTATAAGATGTAGGCTTTTTGCCTTCCCATATTTTTCTTGGGAAAAAATAAAGCCTGAGCAGCTACAGTTATAAGTAAAAAGCAAAATATTCTATGTTCATTCAAAATCTAGCTAAACACAGAGTTCAGACTGAAACTGCTAAATGCCTATAGCTCACTCCCTGCTTTTATAAGAAGTTAGAACACTGCCTAAGGGAGGCAATGACATAAAATATTTCATAATAGTACCATTGGAGCTGATATTTACATCTTTATCATTAATTCCCAGATACTGACTCAATCAGCTTAATCCAATGCAACATCAGCACCAGGTTGCTGGCGTGTCTGGTAAAGTAACCTGAACTGATGTGTCAAAGAAATCCCGCTTCAGCCTTGTTGCTTTCAGTGTACCATACTTATTTTTCAATCATTATTGCTTCTTCTTTTGAAGATACGACTCAAGATGAAAAGAAGCAAAGTAGATTTAACACTTGAACCAGAGCCCCAGCAGTATCCATACAAATAGAAAACCAGGTATAGAGCAGGTAAATGTAAAAGCGAAGTACGGAAGCACCTCCTTCAAATGCAGGAAAGAAAATTTTCTCCTGAGCAGCACAAGCACACCAGAGACAGAGAAGAGATACTGGTGCTTTCACAGCCACCCCCATCACCATTCTTCCAGAGCTGCTATTCATTTCCCAACGTCCAGATTGGGGTAAAATTCACTTCAGATGTGCTGATGTGACTACAT